>VZRO01002602.1:930327-991067 GCA_013397915.1 Daphoenositta chrysoptera
AGAAATTACCTAATAACCATGAGATCATGTTATGTAAATTATTTCCGGCACGTGTGTGATGATGCTGTGATGGCACAGCCACATTAAGCATAATTTACTGTATAAATTTACCACTGCACTTGACAAGGGTGGGTGAGCTGGGAGGAGAAATCCCCGTCACCACCAGCGCTGCAATAAACAAATACCTGCTCTGTAGATATCAGTCTATGGGGATTTATTTCCAGCCTGTCTTTGGGGCACCAGTAGGATGGAGACCCCTGCTAGGGACACGCCAAATACCAGCAACTGCCCTCTGCAGAGACCACGGACCACAGCCCAGGCTGGGGAGGAGGAGAACAACGGCCTAAACCACGGCCAGGGAAGGCACAAGCTCTGAAAAGGCTGATCCAGGGAGGAGCCGTGCTAAACAGCTCCTGGAACATGTAAACTAGTTTGGGAAAAGTTTGAATGTAATATATTGAGTAATAATTCAATATCTAATAATATTGGATATAATTGTTTGTGGATATGCATTAGGCTGATGCCGTAGGAGAGGTATGTAAAGGGTGTCTCCGAAATGGCAGGTGAGCTCTTGGCTGAGTGCCAAACACCCAGCTCTGTACTTCTGCTTTATTCTCTTTGTCCCCTGTCGTCCTCTATAAAATTTTAACTCCTACCAGGAGACTGAACCTCGCTTTTCACAGCCCAGAATTTCACCCCCAGCCCTGTCGAGCAGCACAGCACTGGTCCCTTTAAGCATTTTGCTCGCCTGTAGCTGTGCAGTTGAGACACCAGTTGAGCACACTTTAATTAGCCCCGAGGAAATCACAGTAGGGATTAAATGAGTTGGGCTGTTATTCTCCTGTTTTTACTAGCAGCAAATAAAAGCGTGTAATTAGCTTTTTTTAAAGACGTTTTCAGGATCTTAAGGTTATCATAACTGTAAACAATAGTATATTTATCTAATCTGAGAGTGGTACTTGAAGTATATTTTCATTCCAAACAGGAATTATTAAAATTACAATTGGTCCACAGGTTTTTGAGGAATTTTTAGTTGAAATTCAGCATGACAGCAGTGGCAAAGGAGAATTTTAAAGAAGGTTTTCAAGCAAGAAATGTACAATTTCCTGGTTTGGTTTAGCAACGTCAAAATACATCCTTAGAGTAATTTTTTTTTTTGTTGTGATTCATTGTAATTCATTCATATAAAAATATTGGTTTAGATAATGTATTAGTATGTACAATATTACATAAATCAAACCCAGAAAGACTAAGATTTATCAAAATAACACTCAAAATAATACCAGTTTTGGTATAACTGAAATAAAATAATTGGCTGAATTATTTTTGAGGGATTTCCCATATCAATTTTCTGTGCAAGTTTCCAACCAGTTTATTCCACTCTGCTCCCATCAGCTGCATTTCAGATGAGCCCTTCCAGCCTGGTTTTCCTTTCAGTGAATCAGGAATTGTTCCATGAAGTTACCTCAGCATGATTAAAAGAGGAGTTGGATCAAACACACCTTACTGAAATATCATTGATTAGTTGCAATAAATTCCTCTCACGAGATTTATTTGAAGGGAAAAATCCCAAGGCTGTCATCTTGTGGGCAGATTTGAAGCCAAAAATTGGGGAAGTGGTTTGAAACAGGAATTAGAGGATGAAAGTGAAGAACTGTAGGAAACAACTGGAAATTGGCTTTACCAAACAAATATTGGGTGAGAAAAAATTGTTCCTTTCTCCCCATAACTGACCCCAGCCTGCAGGCACAGCAGAGGTGCCTCTTCAGGGGGATTAAATAGAGCTCCACAAAAGTTGGTTTGCTGTTTTCTACGGAAATCACAGTGCAGAGGGAGTCTCTGATGGAAAATCATCACCAACAGGTTCCTTTAAAGGGAATTTTGTTCCTTTAATGGCAGAACAGTCAGAGCTAGAAGTGTCCATCCTACAAACCTAATGGGACACGGGGAATGAGGCACTGACCTCCTGCTGGGTCCTTTATTGGTCTTTGTTCACCCAAACCCTGCCCTGGGTCACTCCCTGGGCCAGTTTGGGACACAGCAGGAGCCCCCAGCCTGGTGCTGGCCTTCACTGTGGACAGACACCAAAGTTTCATAACATTTAAAATCCTACTCCTAATCATGGAATGGTTTGGGTTGGAGGGACATTAAATCCCACCCAGTGCCACCCCTGCCGTGGCAGGGACACCTCCCACTGTCCCAGGCTGCTCCAAGCCCTGTCCAGCCTGGCCTTGGACATTTCCACTGTTGATCTCCTGCTGTAAAATGAAAAATATCCAAAAAGCATTCCCTCCTTATGAAAAAATATATAAACAATTGCTGACTACCTTTAGGAATCACTTTCCTGCTGGCTCAAGGATATGCAGATGTAGAGATTTCACATCTCACCTGAGAAAAATCCGTGTATTTTACAGACAGAATTAACTGACAGGTGCATTCACCATCAATACTGCAGGCACCAGCCCAGGGGGAATTGAGCTTGTGACAGCTCCTGATCAAAGGAATTATCCCTGACCGCTCTGGACAGGGATCCCGGATTCCTACACAGGGTCTGTCTGTCTGTCTCACACCTTCCAGTGTCACCCACACACGAGAGCTGTGCCCTGGTGACACCGCAGGGACTCCTGAGCACGGCACCCCCGCATCCAACACACCCAGAGCTGAACCAAACATTCCTGAGACGGTTTGGATTGTCCCAGATTTTAAGGGATGGATTCCTAGTGCTCCATTGAGCCCGGTGGGAGCTGGACACGCTAAATGCCTTTGGGGGATCGAGGATCGCTGCTGCAGCCCGGCCGAGGATTAGGGATGGAGAATTAGCAGCTCTCCAATTTGCAGGGCAGAAACCTCCCAGCACCAGTGATTTGAGTCACCATTAGGACACAAAGTTTCAACAAGAAAGGGGAACAAACTGCAATAAGTCACTGACTTTGCAGGGTGAAGCACTCCAAGGCAGTTGGCTCCGGAGGGCATTGCTGGCTGGGTGATCCGTGGCACTGAACCCATCAAACCTCCTTGCCCAAGACAGATTTCCCACTGAGTGATGCCTCCTCCTCCCAGTGCACCACTCAAAAGCCCCTGAACCCCCCCACAGTAAATCACATTCACTTGCTGGCTGCTAAACATCAAATTTTGAATATCCTAATGAACTTTTCTCCACATCGCTCTGACCTTTTCTAAGTAAACACAGTAAAAACTGCATTATTTTTTCCCTTGGGTGAAAAACACTTCTTCACCTTGCAGTACCTCTGTGATGGATGACGGCATAAACCCTCACAGGATTGAGTTATCTGCAATCATTTCCTTGCAAAACACCACTAAATTCCTGTCCCATCAGCATATATTGATAACACCGCGGCTGATAACATCTGCAGCCCTGCAGAGCGCGTTCTGCTGTACCAGCCTGATACTCCACTCCAATTTCCTTTCTGTGCCATGAAAAGAGCTGCAAAAATCAGCTTTTGTTTTCCAGGTTACAGAAGGAGGGAAGAGAACAGGCTGCTGCTGTTACCCAAACCCAGGAATGCTCCTCAGAGCTCCTGGAAACCCTCACTCCCCCGGAGAGGACGAGATAAAGCCTGAAGGGTATTTCCAGGTGCAGCAGCTGAGAAGCCAAGTGCTCCCAAAGCCAAATGAGCTGCGGGATGCCGTGAGCTCGTGTAGGGCCCAGACCTGTCCGGTGCTGATGGATTTCTGTGGGGGATCTCTAGGGGTTGAATTTTATCCCTGGTGCAGCTTCCCAGTGACACATCCTGGTGGGTGGCATTTGCTGCTTGCACAAGCCCAGTAAAAGCTAAATGGACACCAAACTCCCCTCCCTGCCAGCCTCAGCGCCTCTTTGAAGCCAGAGTAATGCCAACATTTAGCTCTTAACTTCTGGTGTTACTGCCACAAAAGCGGCTACACATCAGCCTAATGTCTTCCTTTGTTGGGTGACACAGAGGTCACTGCTGCGAGATTTATTTGATTTCGCAGTTTGCCTAATTAATTTGCTCATTCTGAGCGTCCTCCATCAGCATCGCTCGTGCAGCAGCACCGCCGAAGCAACAGATTCATTGACATGGTACAGTGCATCTGGAATAATTATGACCCCCCAGAATTGTTATTGCTCCAAATCTGAGGGGAAAGGGAAGTTCCCTACTGTGATAAAAGGGCTCTGTTGTGGTTTTATCAGCTGAAAACAACGACGTGGACTAAATTACAAAAGCGGCTTTTTGCAAGTGTTAAGCAGCACAAAAGACAAATGTCCATAAAGCTGTTACCAGACCAAATTTCTCTTTTTTCCTTCTTACCAAGTTCTATTAACAGGTAAAAGAGTCTGAAACCACTCCCATGCCTGCAGCAATATTGGCAGACAACAATCAACAGCAGTTACAACAGCAGGGTTTTCTCACTGCTGAAGGGCACTATTGACCCCCTGGTCTGGAAAAAACAGATTTTGTATAAGTGAGTTCTGGAAAACTCGTGGGATCACAGGTAGAGAAAGCAGAAGACTTTAGGGGGACAGTGAAGTGAGATGGAAAACATCTGAGATCAAGAGAATTAAGTAGTTTGAGCCCTGGACACCCAATTGACCAAGAAAGGAGCAGCTTTGTTTTTCCATTGAGAGTTGACTGAAATTCTCTGGCTCCAGTTTTGGCTCTTTGATTTGCTGGAGGCCCTTTGCTTTGACCAACTGATTAGTTCTTTTCACTGCCCTGGGAGAAGAAATCATTCTTGACTTCTCCTTGGACATTTAATTCCTGCACATCTTCCCTGTTCCTGTAACTCAAGCTTCAAACTGTGGCCCACAGTGAAAGGCGAAACACTTGATTAATCAGAGTTTCTACCTCGGTAGGTTTAGAAAAAAGAGAGGAAAATCATGGAGCTCTCTGGTCCAGCCTCTTCCATCAGCCTTTCATAACCACAGCAGAAAATCAGCAAAACACAACACCACCTCCACTACTGCCTCCTTTCTCCACATGATACCCGGATTTTAAACATTATTCCCAAATCTTCACTCTCCAGCGAGGCTGGATCTGCCACAGACTCAATCTCCCAAGCTCTAATAGCTGTGGTACATAAAAAATTCCACAAAATTCCTTCCTACCTTGCATCTAAGTGCTCTCTAGATCAGACACAGCCCTGTGCTGCTCTTCCTTAGCTGACCAAAGCACCACCTGCACTTGCCTTAAATAAATCCACGAGGTTTCTGCCCACAGAGAGGTGTGACAGCATTGAGGGAATTCAAATCACCTGTGCTCACTCTGGATCCCCACCAGGGCAAAGGGGACAGTGGTAATTGAGACAATCACAGCCACCCGAGGGGCAGTGGCTGCCTGAAGGAATGGAAATCAGCTGCAGAAACAGATGCAGATATATTTATCGATATATTTATCTGTGTATCTATACAAGTGTGTATATTGTATTATATATGTTTGCAGTCTTTACAGCTGTGTAACAATGCCATGAAAATGCATTTATCCGATCCCTTTCCAAGAGCCCAGCTTTTCAATGGAAGCAAAATGAGCACTTGTTCCCCGTGATCCCTGGATTAACTCATTGCTTACAAACACCTCCCACGAGGGCCACCGTGAGACTCAGCGCTGGCTCTGAGGCTCCTCGTGCTCTCCGTGGTTCTTGGCTCCCAAGCACTGTGTTAACAATAGATATTTAAAACCCCCGAGCGTTTGGTGTAAATATCATATTGCAGCTGCAGGAACCTGGCTGGGAATGCATTTTCTGGTCACAGTGCATGGAGCCTGTTTTGCATCTCCTGCTCCCTCAGTCTCTCACTCCAGCCCAGACCAGACCAAGAGCTGAGACTGCTGAAGGAAGAATTAATAAAATGTGTGGAATGAGCTGTGACATCACCCCCTGCCTGGAGGACAGGTCCCTCCTCCACAAATGACACGTGTAGTGCTGCTCCCTGGGGCTCCTTGAGGACGTACACCAGGCCCCAGACTGGTGTGACTGGGGGAGTTACTGGGGCACAATTGCTTAAAGCAGGACTTGTTGTTTTGCAAAATAAAGTTCTGTACCCAAAGCTGTTCCTTTTATTTACCTCCTGTGTAATTGCCCCCAAGGATTTTTCCTCTGCCCCCCCAAAACAGCTGGTTTTGATGCACATGAAGTTTTTAATGCCATCAAAGCACCTCCGTGGGTGTAGATGTGGTGGTGCTGCCACAGAATCCCAGAGTGATGGGATGCTTTGGGCCGGGTTAAATTAAGATTGTCCAGTTCCAGCCTCCTGCCATGGGAAGGATCATTTCCAAGGAGAAGGCGTCTGGAAGAGCAGCATAAATTCACTTTTCAGAGGAGTCTGCAGGTGGCAGAGCCCTTGGGACCAGGAAGGACGGGAAGGGCCCCGTGGGCTGCAGGGTGGGACGGGAACAAACAAAACTGTGTGTGATGGAACAGATCCACAGGTTCCTCCTCTCCTGCGAGCTCCCTGCTTTGGTGAGCACCCCCGGGGCCACAGCTCTTTCTAGTGAGCAACAACTTTTAAATTCTCCCTTCTAAGTGACAATCAATATAAATATCCTGTGGTTTGCAGGCTGCTTATGCACTTCCCATAAAAATCCACGGGGGCTGAGCTGTGTGCTGAGCCCTGCCTGAACTGCATGCAAAGCACTCTGCCACGCTTTTATTTGTTGGGTCTCTCCAAAGTGCAGGGGGATACGAGCTGAGTGCCTGATTAAAATGAAGTGTAACTCCTAATGGTTTATTTGCTCTGCAGTGCATTTGCCGTATCATTCATTACCTTGCACTCAGTGCCTTCCCCCATTTAGCCATGTAGAGCTGCACTTAAATAAAAATGTAACATCTTCTCTCTGATATTTGTGTCCTGAGTCTCAAGCATCTGCTTTATGGGGCTTCATCACTTTGTACATCATGCTACAAACTGCAGTGAGAGTCTGTTTGAACATGTGATGGAACTGATAAAATGGAGCGGAGGGCAAAGCTTCAGGGATTTATTTCTGCCAACTTTTCTGTATCTTAAGTTGTGTTGGGCTTGCTTTTTAATGAGTCAAAAAAATCAGAGTGGTGTAAATTTTGCTCAGGCTGGAATTGGTCTTGCAGAGCTCTGGATGGGAGTGATTTTAGCTGGAGATGGGATTGCAGACTCAGGGGATGTCTAAGTGTGTGTATATCACAGTTTCAGTATTCAAACCGTCCCCTCACGGTGGAAGATTTGGTTTTAGCTAAGAAAATTCCCATTCATCACCTGATGCATGTCTAGGGAAGTGATATCCAAGTGTAGATAGGATAATTCTGCTCTCCAGGAGGACAAATTTCCTCTGGGTCCTTTCTGGAGGTGTGAGGTTCATACCCACCAGATGACCCAAGGAATCAAAGCTAATACACAGCATTTCCAAGGCACTTCATTTTTGTCATCATTTGAAGACAGAAAGTGATGCCTCAAACCTGTGCCCAGAGAAGTCGGGGAGCAAATGTGCATCAATAAAAGCAATATTTTACCATAAAAAGGGACGTTCCCCTTGCAAAAATGCACAGAGAGTTATATTTATATGTGAATTCCTGACTGGATGAAAATCAGTGAGCAACATGAGCTAATCATTTCACTATGCAGATTCCTAATGATGCAGGATGGCAAAAGGCTGGGATGAACTCTCATTTTAATGCTGTTTCTTGAACAGCTGATTATTAACGTCACCCTTTAATTTGTAGTGCAAACCAGAGGCAAATGTCACCCATCCTCTGCAATCAGCTCCGAGCACTGTCACCTTCCCCGGCCTGAAGGATTTACTGTTTCTAATTGCAGCTGGTTGTGACAAACTGCTGGATCTGAAACTGAAACCAGGAACCAGCACACTCCAAACCCCACGTGGAAAGTCAGCAAATCTGCACAAACTTTGAAGAAATGTCTTGGAGACAAAAAAAAAATAAATAGGAGAAGGCTGTACAAGGAGTTGCACATGCAGGGTGAAGGTGTTCTAGCAAGGTTGGGGGTTATAGATACTGGAACCAGGCATTAATTTATAGAAACACATCACTTATTAATGCAAGTACAAGGTGGCATTAAGAACGTCTCTGCTGTGTAATTACATATTGGGTTTTTACAGCAGCATGGAAAATAAAGGGAATTTTCCTCAAATTAAGTGCGCCTAGTCAAGGAGAGGATGTGCTACCTCATTCACTAAACATCAAACACGAGGATTTTAATTCGACATCAGAGGTTGCATAAGCAGCGTGCAAAAAGTGGGTCAAAATGTTTGTTTAGAAACGTTGCATCTCTAAATAGGGAGGGGAATTGTTAATCCATGGACACAGAAGATCACTCTGCTGCAGCTGATTACTTTTTCCTGATTGTTTTATCATTGTTTCCATTGGTCCTAAGCCTAAACTTTGGGTTTAAAGAGTTCTGCTTTTACAGGCCAGGTTAGGAAGTTCAGGATATCTGTTTAATTCTTGAAAAGCCTTTGTAAAGCAGTTGAAAATTAGAATATTCAAAGGAGTGCAGGCGAATTTGGAGTTCTCTGTTTCTTTAGCCAAGGCCACCCCATGCACTTTGCAGCTCCAAGGAAAACCTGCTAAGGAAATTTATCCTCCTCAGCTTTTTGTATTTTAATCCCTTTTTTTTTACATTTTTCTTTCCTAAAACTCTTCAGTCTACAGAGAGAAAATGCTGTTGTAAACATGACCCAGATATCCACTTCAAGCCTGATAGTGATCAAAATTATCATACAGTTTTTGCAATCTGGTTTCCAAAGTTCTGCTTGTAACAGCTTCCTTTGCATTTGTTTCCTTTAAATATCTCTTTTTTAGAATATTTATGGATACTGTTCTCCTTCTGCAGTCCTTGCCCTTGAAAAGTAAGCAGCCAGTGTAGCTTAGGATATACCTCGGTATAAATTATTTATTGAAAGCATAAAGTATTGAAGAATATTGTCTTAAACTTTATTCTCTGACAATATAAAAAGAAAACATCATCTAATTAAAATGTAGGCTTTTATAGGAAATGGAAGGAATTTGGTTTCTCTGAGTTATGGTATTGCAACCTTTGACAAGAAGGGTTTTTTAATAAAAGAGAAGTATGTTTTCTAGAGAAAAAAACCTCAAAAAACCAGGGATGACTTATCCCTGAAGTAAATATCCAGCCTGTGAAACATAAATAACAAGGCTAAAGGAAGAGGAATATAGATAAACCAGATTAACAGAAAAGATGAAAGCATAAAAAGCATGAGTGTGCTGGGGAAACTCTCCTGGGCTAACTAGAAAAAACTTGTCAGAGTGCGCAGAGGGAGAAAAGAAATAAAACATTAAAGATCAAACAGAAAGATCCTGAAGATGGGGTGATAATTTCAGGTATTTACGTGCACTAACTCGGTGCTACACATGTAAGAACGACTGGCACTCAAGAAAATGCTAATGATGAGAGGGGCAGAGTGATCAAAACTGAGGAATAAAATGGCATTTCACAGGAAGAGTTCGGTACCAGGTGCTCAAATTCCCTTTCCCAGTCTCTCAGCACGTCTTGCTCCACTAAAATTTCCACAGCCTCGGGCTTTGGTTGGATTTGTTGTGTGTGGGAGCCGGCACAGGGAGCCCGACACTGCTGGGACTCACCTGGAGCAGGGACATTCCTGGGAAAAATAACTGAGGTTTCAAACTACCAGGGCTGGAATGGCTGTAAACTGCCAGAGGGCAGCAGGAGATGGGATTTGGGAAGGAATTGTTCCCTGGGAGGGCGGGCAGGGCTGGGATGGAATTCCCAGAGCAGCTGTGGCTGCCCCTGGATCCCTGGCAGTGCCCAAGGCCAGGCTGGACATTGGGGCTGGGAGCAGCCTGGGACAGTGGGAGGTGTCCCTGCCATGGCAGGGCTGGGATGGGATGATTTTTAAGTTCCCTTCCCAAACCACTGTGTGATTCTGTGATGATTCCATGATCTACAGCTCCATCCATTCCACTGGTAAAATTAAATAAGGGCAGAGGTGAGCGGGGCAGCTCCGTAGCAGAAAATTCTCAATACCAAACACCACCTGCAATCACAAACATTTAGGACTTTTCAGAGAGCAAAACAAAGGAGAATGTCTCCAGATGCAAATAAATTTGAAATGATCTCATTTGTGATTCCTCGGTGTCCGTGGCCAGGCTCTGCTTTCTGGGCTCTGCAGATAGGACCTGAACTCAGCTGGGCTCTGGGCTCACACGAGCACATCCCTGTTCTGCTGATAAAGAAAAATAAAGCGCTTAGTAAATGTCAATTCCAAATTAAACTGCACTCCAAACCTTTTGTAAAAGCTACATTTAAAATGACTTTATTGCCAGATGAGTATCTGAGAAATAGAAGAGTTTTTTTCAGCTCCCTGATAGGA
This sequence comes from Daphoenositta chrysoptera, assembly GCA_013397915.1. NCBI lineage: Eukaryota > Metazoa > Chordata > Aves > Passeriformes > Daphoenositta > Daphoenositta chrysoptera. The sequence goes on from VZRO01002602.1 coordinate 940,647, forward strand.
GGCTGGGACCGGGTGAGGGTTGGACTCTTCTCCCTGGTAACAAGGAACAGGACAAGAGGAAACAGCCTCAAACTGCAGCAGGGGAGGCTTGGGTCGAATATTAGGAACGATTTCTTCACTGAAAGGGTGCTCAGGGATTGGGACAGGCTCCTTGGGAAGTGATGGAGTCACCCTCCCTGGAAATATTCAAAAAAAACCATGCAGATGTGGGGCCTGGGGCCGTGGGTTAGTGCTGGACCTGGCAGTGCTGGGTTAAAGGTCGGACTCTGTGATCTGAGAGGGCTTTTCCCACCTAAATGTTTGCATGAGCAGCTTTCAAAAACCTGCACATCAAGGCTGAGTCCCCGGAATTCTCCATGACCTATGGCTTTAAGACAACCCAGTGATTAATACTCGATCTGAAGCTATTAAGGAGTGTTGGGGTTTTGTTGAGGTTTCCTTTTTTTTTGCTGTTATTTGCTTAATTAGCTCGTTGGCCACGCTGCATCTGCTGCCTGGGAGGGAGTGAGGTGGACTGTGGGCTTTTACTATTATTAATTGCTGTGAGTTCTGCCAAAAAGTGTTCTAAAAAACACCCAAAAAAGCCATTTCAGCACTTTGAAGGATGTTAGTCATGACTTACATAGATTTCCTCATGGGCTGCATCTCGTGGAGTCTTGGCTCTGAAATCCAGCACTGAGCTGTGGCTGGAGAGATCTGCCCTCCACCCAGAGCAGCTCTGGTTCCCTCTAGGGATCTGCTGATTCCCTTTGAGATCCACTGCTGCCGATCAGAGCAGCAATAATAATCCCATTTTTGCCATTTTTGCCATGACCAGAGCCAAACCTGCCAGCTGACTCCTGCTGAAGGTGCCTGGTTTTCACTGACCAAGGTTCTGCTCTCTGGGTAAAGACTGGCAGAGAGGCTGCCTGGTTGTTCCTGCACTGCTGCTCCTTTCATGATTATATTGATCTTTTTAGATAATCTCATTTAATCTCATTTATCAAAATGATGCTCCAGCTTCAGCCCTCCACCTACGGCTGCTTTGTCGTGCTGCTGCTTAAGGTCACAGAATTGACTCCATCAGCTTGTCCATCTGTGCCAGGGGAGGTTTAGGTTGGATTTTAGGAAAAGGTTCTTCCCCCAGAGGTTGCTGGGCACCCCGAGGCTGTCAGAGCTCCAGGAGCGTTTGGGCAGCGCTGCCAGGGATGGACAGGGGGGAATTTGGGGGTCTGGGCAGGGACAGGAGCTGGACTCTGATCCTGGAGGGTCCCTTCCAGCTCAGGATATTCCATGATTCCGTGATCTGAATAATTCCACACCGACCTTTAGCAAACAGCTTCTCCGCAAAAGACACTGAGATCCATTTAAATATTTCCCGCTTATTTGTGAGGGAGACAAAGAACAGTAAAAACCCAAAAAGCCTCTCTGGGGTGTCAGACTTCAGGCCTGGAAGCATTCCCAGTGCCCCAGCCGTCCCAGATTCTGCTCAGCTCGCAGATTCCATGGCCCCAAACCCTGCTGGCAGTGCCACCTCCAAGCAGCAAAGCGTTAAAAACTGGCGTTTCTGCGCTCCCCACCCTCATCTCCAGCACAGGTTTGTCCCTCGCTGCTGTCCCCAGTGTCACCCAGCAGAGCAGGGTCCTTCACAGGGCCACCCTCCCTGGGAAGCTCTGCTGGGCACCGGGAGCCTGGCAGGGGCTGCCGGCTGTGCCCGCGCCCGGCGCCGGCCAGGAGCCATCTGGCCGTGGAGCTGGGCCCACTCTGCCTCTCCAGGGCAGCCAAAACGTGGATTTTGGCTGGCTCCAGGCGCCCCCAGAGCGAGCTGGCACCGTCTGCACTGCCAGGACACAGCTCTGGTCCCACGGGCGCCCCGGGCCGGGCACCGCGCTGGGTTCAGGGTTAATTCTCCTCCGGGGCTGGAGTGGGGCCGTGTTTGGGTTTGTGCCGGGCACAGGGGGATAACCCAGGGATGTTTTGTCATTGCTGGGCTCGCACAGAGCCGAGGTTTGCTCTTTGTACGGCTGCACTGGGCAGAAAGCTGGGAATGGCTGGGATTTTGGGAGGAGACGCAGCCAGGACAGGTGACCCCGGCTGACCCGGGGGATATTTGTGCCTGGTGACATCATGCTCAGGATGTAAACTGGTGGGAAGGAGGAAGAAGGACGTTTGGAGGGATGGTGTTTGTCTTCCCAAGGCCCCGTTCCTTGGGATGGGGCCCAGCTCTCCTGGAGGTGCTGAACACCTGCCCATGGGGGAAAAGCAGGGAATTTATTCCTTGTTTTGCTTTGCTTGCCTGCACAGCTTTTGCTTTCCCTGGTAAACTGCCTTTACCTCAATCCATGAGTTTTCCAGCTTTTACCCTTCCCATTCTCTCCCTGATCCCACTGGTGGGGAATGAGTGAGGGGCTGGGGAGTCACTGGGCTTAAAACACAACAAGTCCATAAAACTGGCACTGAATTCCCGGATACTCTCTAGAGCAAGGCTGCTGGGAAGGGCAGAGATAAGCCTGAATTATATATGGAATTTAAAGTTTTCCTTCTACTCCAGCAAGTCCAGACCCTGTGGTTAAAGAAAACATTTTTGTGTTTAATAGTTACGGTAAAATATTATCACAATAATCACAATAAATAATTCAATAAGTAATACACTGAGTAGGTTTTTATTTTTTAATTATCTGTGCATATACATCTAAATATGTAAAGTGGGATATGATCTTATCCTCTCCTCTTGTGGCTGAAAATCAGGCAAAAATGCTGAATAAATTGATATAAACAGCAAGGCTGGCTGCAGGAATGGAAAAAAAATACAGGTTTTATGCATTGGGATGTTCAACAGACTTATTTAAAATTCATACCTAGTTAATAATAAATACATTTCCCAATTAGTATTGGAGGCCAGTTGCAGAACTATTTCTGAGGACAAAAACCCTCCTGTGAGAACTGGAGCCATCACCAAGGAGGGACTCGGGTGGGAGAACCTGGCAGAGGTCAGACCATGGAGCTGCCCCGTGGAGCTTTGGGCAAAGGAACAATTCGTGAATCACAGAGATACCTTGCCCTGAAATGCCTTTCCTGCCGTAGTCCTGATTGCCCTTGGAGCCAATGGAAAACCGAGATGCTCCTGGTTTTCTTGGATTTCACCAGATAAGAAAAAAAAGGGTCTGATTCTGCTCTCTCTTTGTTCTTCTGTGGTTTATTCCTGAGGACGTCAGGAGGGCTTCCTCAGATTTACATCAACGGGAAATCAAACTCCATCCTGGGCTAATCAGAGAATCCAATTAAACATTTCCATATCTGGGCTTTTAAATAGTTCAAATGGAAATGGGGTAAAAATATCCTCCACAAACTCAGAGCACTAAAAATCTCTCCGGTGTCCATAATCCCCACCCCAGAGTGTGACACCGTGGCAGGGAAACATCAGTATAAATCACAAACCCCATTAATATCGCCCAATTATAACAGACAACCCTTTTGCTAATGTCTGATTTTTCACAGAATCTAATGATCATTTTCTCCACACCTTGAAAGAGCTGGGTATTAACATGGGAATATAATCATTAAAACAGCTTGTCCAAAACTTAGAACAGATCCTCAGGTATAATTGTTGCCTCTGTTGACCCTAACTGAGGAAGGGGATTTAAACATCCTGTCAAAGATAATCCTTTCCTTTAGAAGGATCTCAGAAAAACGGGGGGAAAAACAGAAAAAGAGAGGAAGAAAGGAAATATTCCTGCATGATATTGCCTTGATAATTGGGGTCCAAGGCCATGGGGAAAATCAACAGCTCATCCAGAACAGGGGCAACGACCAGTCCGGCTCTGCTGGGTTCTGGTTCACGGAGAGGAGGGCTGGGGGTGTTCAAATGGCATTTTCCCACCTGGTTATCAGTGTCAGTGCTCTCCCCACCAGTCCCTGCTATCCCCTGGCTTCCCTTCCCCTCTTGGAGGAGGGAATTATCCTGGCCTGGCGTTCAAGGCAGGACTCTCCATGCAAACCCCAATCCGTGTTTTCACTCGCTTTCAACGCAGCCTCCCCAGAGTAACACGGGAAAAATGAGTGCTGGAAGGCTCAGGTAGGTATGTCAGGGTGTAACTCACCGGATTTCCTGCTCTGGCTGGGCTGAGTTTGGAAACCTAAAGGTTTTCATTGTGTGACCTTTGGTGCAGGCATGGGCAGGGAAAGGAGCTGGGAGTGCTTGGCTGCACTCCTGGGCTGTTTGCTTTAAAACACCCTCGGACATCGCCACTGAAATGTTTTCTCAGTGCCACAACTGCCCAGCATGGATTGGGAATTCTATCCAGCTCTCTGTATGGAGGGCAGGGAGGGGAAACCACGATGACAAAGGTGGCAAGATCCTGCTGCCACCCCCTCCAAACCTTTAACTCCAAATCTTTGGGGTTGCCTGCACATCAGTAGGAAAGGACTGTGCACAACTCAAAGCTTTTTAGGAATGACTTTGATTTTTTTTTTTTCCTCTGTTTGTCTCTTCTGTGTGAAAGTAGCCAATTTTTTCACTTAGGGAAGGTAGGGTGCAGCTGGCTGGTCTCTCCTCTTCGTTCCTTGCCATCACCAGTGTTTGCCATCACCAGGATGGCATCATCCCTGGCCTTTCCTGATGCCCTGACACCTCTGCTCGTGTGCCCCTCCTGAATATCCAACACAGGGAATTGCTTTGTCTGCAGCAGCTCTGCACGGAGGTGGATTGCAAAGCGTTCCTGCAAAGAGAGGAGAGGAAAAGGAAAAGGCACCTTGAAATGCTGTGAAAAGAGACAATTTAAGGACATCAAAATGGTGTGAAAGGAATTAGTAGGAGCCGGGCTGAGAAAGCTCGTGACAAACTGTTCCCCCAGTCCCAGCCTCTCTCCGTGGCTGTGGTGTGACAGCAGTGCCAACAATCAGAGCTCGCTCACCTTCTACCTGCTGGAAATCGCTGTGCCTGACACTCAATTCCTGTGCCTTGGGAAAACTCATCTGAAGTACAAAACCCACCTTCCGTATTTCTGCAGTTGTGTTTAATCCTCCTCGCTCTTCCTGAGGAGACAGGGATTTCTGCCCTGTTTAGATGCACACAGGGAGGGTTCTGAGGTGAAATACTTTAACTTTCTGCTCTTCAGAGGGCCCCTCTGTGGGGTGCAGACACGGGGAGAAGCAGAGGTGGCACCAGCAGCCCTGGTGGGATCAGTCCCACCCTGTCCCCAGCTCGCTGGGGCAGCAGGAAGGAGGTGCAGCTGCTCCCCAGCATCCTCCAGCAGCGTTTCCATTGTCCCGTCCAGGGTTTCCTCTCCCGAGATCACACAGAGATAATTCCTCCTCCTTTCACAGATCTCCAGCAGAGGAGCTGCCAGCAGAACAGAGCAGAGGTGGTTTTGGAGTGATGCTCCTCGTCAGCCCCACGGGCCACCCTGAGCCCCCTCCCACCTCTGTGTCCCCCCCTCTCAGGGGACATCAGTGCTGGCAGCACCAACTGCTTTCAGCTGACAGGAGCTGAGTCAACAGCTCAAAATTTCCATTTTTAGGCTGAATTCCACCTCAGAAATCCCATTTACAATCCTGTACTTTTTATCTTAAGCACTGTAGCAAAGTGCACTGTTGTCCAGGCATGAGGTAAATTTTAATGGCAGAATTAACGCCAAATCACTCAATACATCTTTAAAATTAACTCATTATCATAACGCTGGAAAATAGAACATTGATCCACTCACACAGCAATCCAAAGGGCCCAGTTTTATTGTCTTCTTCAGACAATTTACTGGAAGTTGTCACTATAAATTTAAAAACCAAAACACTACAGAATGCTTGAATGTTCAGAACCGAGGGAGAAAATGAATTACAGTAAAAACAGATGAAGTTGAGGAATGCAAAATATTATGGAAGTGTTCTTTTCTCAAATATAGAGTTTTACATCCTGCTTTGATTATATTTGCACATTGATGCTTTTGATAGGGAGAAATGGCTTTGACTGTAAATATGCACCCAGTAAAAATCCATATTTAATCTTCTCCCCAGGTTTGGGGAAGCAGGATGTGCACTGTGAGATGTAGATATGTATTTATATAGATGCACAGCACAGATCTCGAAGCAGGGATCATTTTCTCTGCCATTTTGATCATCTGAAAGGGAGAATTATTTTCTCCATCCATTTGTTCCCACGGAGGCTGCACTGTTTTCACTTGCAGTTTGCTAAACATCCCCATCCAGCAACACAATATGAGGGATTCATAAATCATCATATTTCAGATAACTAATTGACAGAAATCAGCCCCCAGAGGAGTCTTGGAGTTTCAACAGCTCTTTACAATGAAGGACTCTCTAACTCGGAGCTAAAATCCGCTTGAGCTTTGAACCAAGACCTGAAGGTCGACAAATGTAAGTTTAATCAGCCCAACATGGAAGGAGAATTCATGGTAAAAGCTTCTTTATTGAATAATGTGCTGCTCAGCTCTGCGTGCAGGGGAAGGCACTGCACGTGCTGAGAGAGGGGCCCAAATGATCCAAACCCAAACAGGACCACAGAATCACCAAAACCAGACCTTAAATCCCACCCAGTGCCACCCCTGCCATGGCAGGGACACTTCCACGGTCCCAGGGTGTCCCAGCCCCAGTGTCCAGCCTGGCCTTGGGCACTGCCAGGGATCCAGGGGCAGCCACAGCTGCTCTGGGCACCCTGTGCCAGGGCCTCCCACCCTCCCAGGGAACAATTCCTTCCCAACATCCCACCTAACCCTCCTTTCCTTGAGTTTAAAGCCATCAAATCATTCAAACCCAGCCGAACTCTGGAAGGAGAGAGGGTTTGTGTGGATCAAATGAGAGCTGCAAATCAATAACAAGTGAAAAGTGTTCCCTCTGCTGCCAGCACTGCCCACAGCTCCCCGTGCTCTGAGCACAGGTAAATCCCTGGAGAAGCCTGGGAACATCCCACTGGATTTGTTGGAACAGCTGTTTGAGCTGGATGTGTGCTGGAGGAGACACCTGTAATGCAGATGGCAGGAAACCTGCAAAATATGTTCACTCTCATATTAATTGTTTTTTTGCATCCCCAGGTGGGGTTAAAAAAAAAAAAAAAAATTGTTCTGTAATTACATTGAACAAATTCCAATCCATTAATTTGCATTCATGATTTTGACACACGGCAAATTTTGTAATTTATTTTCTTTGTTGCCTTCTGTACACAACACATTCCAAAATGAAGTAAGACTTTTAGAGTGAAAAACTGTTTGTCAGAGGTTAGTACTGAGATCTGATATGTCTAAACTTCTAGGGATGGAGAACCTACTAGAATCCCTTGAAAATTGTCATAAAAATTAATTGTAAATCCTGAATGTTTAGCTTGAACTTGCAGCTATTTTGCCTGGTTACACTCTGGCTAGACAGGCAGTGTGTTATTTAGAATTTCCCTTCTCCAGACTAAGTTTAGCCCTTGATCTTTGCTTTACCAAGAAAAAAACACAACAGCTCAATTAGCTCCCTGTCTCTGCCCTCGAGGGCATGTTTCCAATGCTTTCATCGTTCACTGGTACATATCTGATCCCATTCCAATTTATCTGCATCTTTCTTGGGCAGTAGCCAGCACAAAGGGACATAGCACTGAAATAGGAGAATAATCTGTCAGTAATTAAAATTCCTCCTCTTGCTTTATCTGAGGAGCCCAGGACCTGCTCTGGCTGCGGCGCCTCCGAGGGACCACGTGCTCAGCCCTTATCTGTTGGGATCACAACATGGTTTTATTCGTGGCTGCTCCTCCAGGTGACTTATACTGAATTTAACTAAGCTTCAGCATTAATTTAAGTCCTGAGAGTTAATGAGTTCGTTTAAACTGGAGGGATAAGAAGGAGGAGGAGGTGAAGAAGGAGACCAGCGCAGCCGAGAGGGCGTGAGGCTCAAACCTGGAAAAGGCCTGGAGCTGGGATGGGGATGATGGGGATGTACCTCTCCTATAGCCTCCAGGATGGTGGGAATGTCTCCAGGGGCGTTTAGGTTGGATTTTAGGAAAGGTTCTTCCCCCAGAGGGTGCTGGGCACTGCCCAGGCTCCCCAGGGAATGGGCACGGCCCCGAGGCTGCTCCAGGAGCCTTTGGGCAGCGCTGCCAGGGATGGACAGGGGGGGATTTGGGGGGTCTGGGCAGGCACAGGAGCTGCACTGGGTGATCCTTGTGTTTTTTTTCCATGATTCCACGTGGATTCATCTCCCTACTTCCCACGTTGTGACCTTGAACAAGTCCGATCAGCTCCTTGTTTCTCCTTTCCCTCCCCGTGTGCTGCAGAGGATAATATTCCCCGTAGCACTGGGGGAGTTGGGAGGATAAATAGATTAGAAAGATGAGCCAGATCATAGCTTTATTTCCATTTACAATGTATAAATGTATATGAACACACTTTCTCTCTTCTGCCCAAGCATAAAATGAAACATTTAGAAGGTAAGATCCAAAGAATTTCATTAAGAATCCATCGCAAATTGCAAATGACACCTCATGGATTGGAATGTGAATTGTGAGCTGGGTGTTGCAGAAGTGTAAAATTATTCCATAAATTATCTATGACAAAGTCAAAAAATGTATCAGTCAAAAAATGTATCAGTAAAGCCATAGTTTATTTTTAGTTCCTCAAACTGTGCACAGCCACATGTATAATACAGCAATAATTATTCCACTGCAACTTGGCGAAATAAAACCAGAGAGGCACCATGAAAAGTAAAAAATAATATGGAATTCATTTGTGAAATTGTGAGATTTGTGCTTGGTGCTGTCTTTGAAAGCACACTAATGTTACATTAATCAGTCTCCTCTACCATGCACAGAGATGATGGGGTTCTAGCTCATATATTTTCACATTTTAATACTCAGCTGAAGATTCTCCTCATATGTCAAGGGATGGGATAGATGCACGGATGGTACCTCATCTATCCTTCATAACATTTGGGACAGAGTTTATTCTGCTGAATTTTATGCTGAGCTAAAGTTCAGTTTAAGAGCCCAGGAAATAGGTTCGAGAGAAAAGTGGATGAGGAGAAAGTAGAGTTGGTTTCTCCCCCCCCCTCCAGTCCTTTGGGAGCTGCAGGATGGACCTCGATGTTTGCAGACACATTTCCATTGTCCTTAGATTGTCTTGTTAGAGAAATTACCCAAAAATCATGAAATCCATGGTCTGAAGGTTCAGTTCAGCAGTCCAGTGCTGAGCCATTATCAGACAAACAAATGAGACAATTAATGGGTTTAAAAGTGACTCATTTCATTAAAAATTATGGACCCATCTGGAAAGACTCCCTTGGGATGTGAGTGAGGAGTGTGATCTTCCAAAACCTGCTGTGGTGGGATGGGTCTCTCTTATTCCAAACAATCCAAGTTGTCCAGACGTGGTGCTGGCAAGGAGGTGATCATTTAAAGGTTGGACTCCTTTTGGACTTGGATCTCAAAGGTCTTTCCAACCTAAAAGATTCTGATTTATACCAGATCACAACGAACTTTATGACATCAATATCAGAGGCCACCTAAATATTTCCACACTTGGAAATCTCCCCCCACAAACGGAACATCAATTGAATTAATGGCACCAGGAATAGTCTGAACATCATCCTACATTGAAATTTTCATATTCAGCTGGTTCTGAACAACAACACTGAATTTACTTAGAAGTATTTGCATGTTTGCAATTATTCAGCTCCAATTTTCTTCAATCCTAAGGAATAAGGCATGACATTTTTCCACATTAAGATAAACTGAGCATGTTAGTCAAGTCCTACAATTTTTTGCATTGCACTGTTTATAATATTAATAGCTGTGCTTTAAGAAGTTCACCATTGAACTGTCGGGAATGATTTGTTACCAGGTGTTAGCATAATTTGCCAGCTGTCATATTTTAATCATTTTTATTTGCCTAAAATCTGACACTTAACTTTAGCTGGTAAATCAAGACATATAGCAGCACTTATTTGATGCTACAGTAGCTAAGGGGGAAAAAAAATGTGTGTCCTACAAGTGATATTTGTATTTGCAGACAGAGAACAGATTCTGAAGTCCACTGTCATTCATAATTCACACCGAATCGCTCCCGCTCTCCACAAAAGCCGTTTTTATTTAAGTAGTTCAAGCAGCTGCTGCAGGCTCTTGTTCAAGTGTATTTTCACTCGTGTGAGGAGTTCCAGCAAAGCTTTTCAGCCTGATTTGGTGCGGAAAAGCTGCTCCTCATTTTAATGAGTGGAAACTGAGATCTCGTGCTCAGTTCTCATTGTTCTTAAAGCCACGAATGAATTCAAGGCTCCTCTGCTGTTTTAAGTTCATGTCAAGTGTTCTTAAAAGTCTGCACGAGCATGAGATGAAGCTGTAGCTAATTAATTATCAATACCTGAACAATGAGAAGGAAACAGATGAATGCAGATGCTTGTTAGATGAGCTTGAATTTTTTTATTAGTATTCATATTTAACTTGTGCGTCAGACAAAAGAGAAATCTGTGAAAGACACGTTTTGATATTAGCAAAACACTGATTTTTTTCCATGAAAAATCATATTTTGAGCATTCACTCCACCTGTTTTGGACAGAAATATTATCTCCTGTAGTGGGGATTAAAAGGTGATTGATTACATGCAATGATGAAAAAAAATATTTATTAAGTTGAAAAGAGTTTTATGAGTTTCACCAGCAACTCATTGAATCTGATTTTATTACCTAATATTTCCAATGTAAAAAACCCCAGAATCAATGACACGGAAATGCAGATGTGTTTTTGTAGTAAAAAATGGCTTTAGAATTTTGTGCTGAAAATAGAGATACGTCAGAGGAGTGGTAAGAAGAATTTCTTTCTGGCATGGTTTCATTAGGATATATACATATAAATTTTATATATTTATATATATATAAAATATAGACTCATTAAAATGCACTGATTCATGAAAAAAGGTGGAATTGCAGATAAAGAAATACAGACAAACGTGGATAGTTACAGAATAGGGAACAAAAAGGAGACATCATCATTTGAGAGCCATATATTGAATAATAAGAAGCAGAAAATCAGAAAAAGCAATGGGAAAACTTCCTCAGAGTGGAACAGCAATTGGTAGGGCTGCATCTTTTGAGACTTTTAAACCCAAATTCCATTGTTTTGGACCATTATCCCAGTTTTTCATCTCTGTTTGCACATGGGTCAACACAATGAGCCTTTAAATTTGACCAGAATTGTTGGCTGTAACTGTTTACAGTGATACCACAACTGGAGTAATTAATGTGGATTCATAAAGATTTGGCTCAGAGGCTTTTGTCTTCTTTCTAAATATTATTATTGCACCCAAATTTCCCCTAAAATAATCCCTGTGGTTCATCTCACTTGTCTAAGAGTCCAAAAGGCCTCTGAAAGCCTCAGCAGGTGGTGAAGGAAAACCCTCCCAGTTCTTCCTAAAAAGGAAAGAACTTCCATTCTCAAAAATATTTCTCTTATTTCTTGTTTGAATATATCTTGCTTCGACTTCCACTTTGATGCCTTTTCCATGGGGGATTTTCCCAGTATCCAGTGGAACTGTCCCTCTTGAGGCTGCAGGGCCTGCCCTGGGGGCGGGGAGCAGCTCCTGGTGGGTTCAGTGTCCTTTTAATGCAGCCCCTGCCAACAGGAACCAAAGCAAACCCTCCATTTTCCATGGACAATCATTCTCCTCCCCTGAGGAATCTGTGGGTTTTTTTTCCCCAAATTCTTTCCACCAGCACTGGAATATCTGCAGAGAAGCCAGCATGGATTTCCATCCCCTCTGCTGGCAGGAACACGGATCCTCTCTGCTGGTGCATCCTCTCAGAGCTGCTGTTCCTTTGCTGTGTGGAAAACTAAATCATTTTCCTCGGGATAACTTGCAAGGCACCAAACTAAACTTAGCAGGTATGGCCTCATTCTTGTCCTCTAAACACATCCTTGAACCCGAGTGCATTAAACATTCTCGTTCTAAGGAAGAGGGTGAGGGAGGGATCCAGAATACTCTTTATTATTTCTCTGCTCTCATGATTATTTACCTTCACATCAATCTTCGTGTCATCTGAAACTTCTACCAGCCAATCACTACTGAAAATGATTAATAGCAGTAAGCAGATACCAGCAGAATCCCAGCACTGCACTTAATTATGATTCCCCTCTCCTGACTCCATTTCAGATCCATTAGCTTGCCCATTTTTAATAGATTTAACCTCTGTTTTATTGCTATTGAGTAATTCTCATTTTTAATCAGAATATTCCCAAGGCTGAGTCAGATACCCTACAAAAGTCAGAGTGGCACAGAAGCCACGCTGGTGATGTGAGCAGCGAAACAAAATCGGGGTTGTTTGTTTGGCTGGACCCATTTCATGTGACCATGTGGAATGACAATCACGTTCCCATCTTCACTTCTTCTTGACTCTTCCATCAGCTTTAATCCCACTATTTGCCCAGGACTGAGGTCAGGGGAAGTCATTTGGAGGTGCCAAGGTTGTGCTGGCTGCGTGTCTGGAGCACTGCCACAACATTAATGCTCCAGCAATCTGCTGGAATTTCTCTAGGATCAATCGTGTGTTAAAAACCAACGTTCTCCTAAGAGAAACTCACCTGGCTGCATGGGTCACCCTCTGCAGATGGGATCAAGGCTGTCAGTTTTTAAATATTTGTATTTATATGTGTTGTTTAACATTCTCAGTAGTTAATAGCTGCCTCCTAAATACTCCATCCTCATATTTCTCTGGAAAGCAGGAGATGTGAATATTTATGCAGCAGTTCCCCTTTCCCTGCATTGTTATTAACAACCTTATCACCACTATTGTGAAGTGATAAACCCAGAACACTGCTGGGATTTCTTTTGTACAAAAACCCCTTATAATTGTGTCTGGTTTTCCTCAAGAGTTATGAGTGGACTTTTCCTGAGCATTAAGCTTTTTTTTTTTCAGCTTACTGTACTTCTAAAGTCCTTACACTTACTCGTGTTTATATACCGGGGTTTTCTTCACATTTAATATCTGATTTCATTTTATACCTTCCACAGAAGGCAAGTTTTGCCCCTGGTTAACAAATCAGCTTAGCAACTTCTTCAAAAATGCTACTTCTCACTTCAATTTTTCATCTAGATATTCTGAAATTTTTCACTTCCCACATCCCAGTGCAAATTTTTCAGTCTCTCTGGGACCTATGATCATGGAGTGTTGGTTCACTCAAAAAAATATTTGGACCGCCTGATACGATCATTGTGCACTGCACACCGTCAGGATTATCCCTACAATAATGGCATTAAACCTACAGGAGAAAAAGAAAAAAATCAAGGAATGTGTTCAAAAAGAATTCTTTATTACTTTAGATATTGGCAAGAAATTCTTGGCTGTGAGGCCCTGGCAAAGAGATCCTGGCAAAGATCCCTGGCAGTGCCCAAGGCCAGGCTGGACATTGGGGCTGGGAGCAGCCTGGGACAGTGGGAGGTGCCCCTGCCATGGCAGGGGTGGCACTGGATGGGATTTAGGGTCCCTTCCAACCCAAACCACTCCATGATTATAACAAAATATTCCTTCAGGAACACAAATTTTCAGATGTAGTTCATCAGTTAAATGTTCTTTTAAACCTCCAAGCCCTGGGTGCAGCTCTGCTCTCATCTCCTCAGGGCTCCGTGGCTCTCCATGGTTACACCGACGCTCACACCTTCACCAACTTATTTGTGGGATCTGGCTTTCTTCGGCTCACATATCCAAGGAGGGTGTTGGAAACCTGACTAATGAAGACTTGGGAACAGTGCCTGGAAGTGAGGTAGAAGCCAGGAGATTTTAACTCAAAGTTTTCGGTCGATAACATTAAGTAGAAAACCCAGCCGAGAAAACCGTCAGGTTTTTGGGCAGTTCATGCGAAGAATGAAAGACAAGATTTCAGCTGACAAACTCTTTGTTGTGACTGTTTTTCCAGTTCGACTTGTAACTGACAACAGAAAAAAAAAATTGATTCCTTTGACATTTTCTCAGTTGTGACAATGGCTCAGTTATAAAATCACAGACTCACAGAATCATTAAGGTTGGAAAAGCGCTGAGATGATCAAGCACTAACCCTGCACTGCCAATATGTTGAAATAATTTTGTGGTTTATTATTCCTGCCAGAGTTATGATCTCCTGTCCTAATGAGATTTCCACTTGACAATTATTGCATTTTGAAGAAGTTGCAAAGCCTGACACATCTCACCTTGAGAGGAAGAGCTGAAAAATGAAACACTCAGAGGAGTTTGGAGAGGACCAAAAGGAGACACGGAAACAGGGTCTGTATTAGGAAAGGATGGATGTCTCCTCCAGGTCTGCCACATGGAATTATTAACTTAGACTGGAAGGAATATTTGGGTAAGACCAGGAAAGTTTTTTCTCTGTGTGAAATGAGTGAACCTTTGGAGGAACCTATGGAGCCTTTGAAAGGTTGAGAGCTGGAGGCTCTCAGAACCAATTCTACACCAAACACCACCAGCAGCAGGGAGGAGGGAGAAGGGATAAACCGAGTGACCTCTGAAGATGAACACAAAGTCCTTTCAGAGCAATTTTCTGTGTTTTCATGTTCAGGTTGTTTTTCTGGAGCAAAAGCCTTGGCAAACCAAACAGGGAAAAATTATTTCAAGGCTCCAGGACATTTATTGCCAGCTACAAAAAATGACACGTCATAAAAAGTTAGTTAATATATTAAATATGTCATTATATTTATTATAACAATTAAAATAGCAAAAGCTTAATAACTAATGAACATGGAGAGAACTTTGCTTTCAAATATATTTGGTGATAAAGAATTGTTTTTGACAACAGCATTTATCATGGCCTACCTACAACTGTTGTAGCTATTTGTTGTACTTAATAAACAATGATAAATATATCTTTGTGCAGGAGAGTAGCTTAAATGTGTGTTGTGCAATCTTCTTGAGAAACTGTAGCCAAGACTAATTAAATGATTCTAATTAAAATTGTGTGGATAGAAAGGAAATTAATGGCTTCATTTGTACTATTTGTTTATTTCATTGTCAAGTGTACTGGATATAATTGCAGTGCAAAGAAGAAATCATCAAAATTATTTTTTCCTCTGTTGATTCCCTGTTACATCAATTTATTGTAGAGGCTTCATTTGCTCTATCTTTAGAGGGAAACAATGCTGACAAAATGTGAAACCTCAACAAAGTTATTTTCTTGTTTGGAGCTGTTTGATGGAGAATACATTTATTGAACAAAATAAAGGTTAAGCTTCAATTAAGCATTCTAAATATATTTAGTGAGGTATTGAAAAGCCATAATGTCTCAGCCCACATGGTTCACTGGAAGCTTGGAACAAAATAAATGAGAATAGAAGCAGAAGGAGTGCTCAGATGGTGAATCTCTAGCATGTGACTTACAAAAGAATGTGGTGTTACTCCTACCATCTTTTATGGACAGTTTGTATCAGGTAAAGTAGGCAAAAAAACATCTTTATTAATGATATTTTCTTTTTTTAACTGCAAACAGAGTCAGGCACAAAAGCAGAACACCTGATTTTTTCCCAGAGTGAAGTTTACATTTCACCAGTTCTGCGGGGACTCCTCAGACCCAGGGAACAATAAATCAGATTATTGATCCAGCTCATACAAACAGCTCCACATTCTGTTTTGTGTGCCTGGAAAACTGCAGATTGGAGCAGTCTCCTTCTCCTTCTCCTTCTCCTTCTCCTTCTCCTTCTCCTTCTCCTTCTCCTTCTCCTTCTCCTTCTCCTTCTCCTTCTCCTTCTCCTTCTCCTTCTCCTTCTCCTCCTCCTCCTTCCCTCCCCACCACAGGTGACACGGAAGGACCTGGTGAGGGACCATCAGGATCCTGCACCAGCGAGAGATGAACTCCACAGGTTTCCTGCTCAGGACTGCCCAGGTAATTCCTAACACCCTTTAATGAACTTAAAGAGCAGCAGAATTGTTTGAGAATTTCATTCCAACAAAAAGACGCGAAACTGAAAGACTCTGAAATTCAGGACCTTAAATATGTTTATGTTTGGGCTGGACTGTGCTCCTGAAATTTCTTTCTTTGCCATGTCAACATTTTCTAGAGAAAGCAGATGTTCTTTGTGGAAATTTCTGATTAATCAAAAATACAGTTTCCCTTTTAAAATTAGTTTCAGTCGAGCAATTTTGACAACTGAACCATAGCTAAATCCTTTATGCTGAAAATAAAATCTGTCTTTATGTTTTTTGTCTAAATGTGCTTCAGCAATGCCATACACAAACTAACTTTTATAGCCCCGATAAGTGGAAATACGTGGGAAATGAGAATATATTTGAAAATGCTTCCATTAGAGACGTTTGTTAAAGCTGCCTAAACTAATGGCTTATTTCTGCCTAAATCAGAAAGATTAATCTATAACTTTAAAATCAGAACAAAACGAGCGCCGCTGAAATGCAAAGCCTCGAGTAAAACAATTTCCGTCAAGAGCAGGAGACGCGTCATCCTTCCCAGTGAGGGCTTTTTCTTTCCCTACACTTTTCCGCGAGTCACAGATGCGGGTGCTGGGTGCCCTGCCGGGGTCTGGGGGATCCCCTGGGGCTGGGGAGCTCCTCAGAGCCCCTCAGCCCTCCAGAGTCAGATGCTGAGGTGGCAGCTGCAGCCCTGGCCCGGGTGTCGGATGAGGTCTGAGGTCAGGGAACAAAGGGAACCGGGGCCTTGCCCTCGCCGGCGCGCACAGACCGGCGCTGTACTGGTGCAGACTGGAGCCCCAGGGCCTCTCACTGGGCTGGGCCTGCCTGCGGCCTCGGGGCTGCCACTGCAGGGTCAAACATGAGGGGAAGAGCCTGGGGTCTGCCCTGCACAAGCCTTAGAGGTTGGGGTCTGTGCCTTCTCCGGTTTGGCCCCACAGGCTGGAAGCTCCTGTGTGGCCGGAGTGGCTGTCAGCAGCTCCTGGTGGTCATTGTCCCGTCCGGCACTGCCCAGAGGGGCCATTCCTGAGGGACAGCCACTGCCCAGAGGGGCCATTCCTGAGGGACAGCCACTGCCCAGAGGGGTCATTCCTCAGGGACAGCCACTGCCCAGAGGGGCCATTCCTGAGGGACAGCCACTGCCCAGAGGGGCCATTCCTCAGGGACAGCCCCGCCTGGAGCTGGGGATGAGCAATGAGGAGCGGCTGAAGGAGCTGGGAAGGGGCTGGAGAATTCCTGAGGGAGCTGGAAAGGGGCTCAGGCTGGAGAAAAGGAGCTCAGGGGGGCCCTTGTGGCTCTGCACAACTCCCTGACAGGAGGGGGCAGCCGGGGGGGTCGGGCTCTGCTCCCGGGAACAGGGACAGGAACAGAGGGAACGGCCTCAGCCTGGGCCAGGGAGGGTCAGGGTGGGCAGCAGCAGGAATTTCCCCATGGAAAGGGTGCTCAGGCACTGGAACTGCCCAGGGACCTTTGGAGTGCCCATCCCTGGAGGTGCCCAAGGAATTCCTGGAGGTGGCACTGAGAGCTCTGGGCTGGGGACAAGGTGGGGATGGGGCACAGCTTGGACTTGACTCCACAGGTCTGTTCC
Source organism: Daphoenositta chrysoptera (assembly GCA_013397915.1). Taxonomy (NCBI): domain Eukaryota; kingdom Metazoa; phylum Chordata; class Aves; order Passeriformes; genus Daphoenositta; species Daphoenositta chrysoptera. Next base: position 958,090 of record VZRO01002602.1, read on the forward strand.
AACCTAAATGATTCTGTGATCCCACGGCCAGGAATGGCCAGGAATGGCCAGGAAGGGTCAGGAAGGGACAGGGACACGCACCCCGACCCCACTGATTTGCAGGCACACACGAGGCCCTGCACACTCTGCACTTGCCTCCAGCTGCAGCATGGGTTAAGTTGGCTGCTTAATCATCAGTGTCATGTTTTATTGGGGCAATCACTGTGCTATCAGCAGCTGGAATGCTCTGAGGACAGAAGCACAGCAAGTTCAGCAAAGACACTACTTTTTATTAGATCAGCTGATGTAGCTGAAAGAAAAGCAGACAAGATCTTTATTTCCCACGGGAAACTCTCTTTTGGATGTGAAATAGAGGTCTTCTGTTTCCCATCAATATATTTCCAGGAGTTAGGGGTCCTGGATCTGGGTGGGTGGGCAAAAATAACTGAAAATTAAATAAAATGCACAACAGATGACTGTGGAGGTGTAAAATAGCACCTTTATAAAGCCAGATTCACCTTCGCTTTCCCTATGATGTGATGTTCACATGCTTTTACCTCCCACATGTGCCAGGCAGGAAATTGCCAGATGCAAAGTGAGCCACAAACTTTCTTTGAGTCATTTCTGAAGGTGTCAAGAGACAAAAAAATCCTCTGCAACTCTCAGGAGAAAGGCCGTGGTTTTGTGTTACCAACTCCTGCTCGCAGGGGTAAAAAGGTGAAGCTGAGTTATCCAGCCTGGTGATGTTTTCCTATTAATTAAAGTTATTGCACTAAATAGATTGTAAAGGCAGGAGGGCGTAAGTTACACCATACACAGCCAGGAGCTGTTTTCACCAGCTGTGAGGAATCATTGCTCAATAACAGTGGGATGATCTTACTCTGCTCTTTGGGAGTAGCTGGGATGAGCTGCAGCAGTAGGAGAACACAAATGTTGTAAAGTTTCTCGAAAAGGAATATAAAAACATTACTACAGGACCTCCCTGGTTTGGCTGGAGAGCCTCAGACAACCGATTTGCTTTATAAAATTTTCCCCTCTTAATTGCTTGAAAACTGTTCAAAGATAAAACAAATTCATTTTTAAAAAATTCTTTTTGGCTTGGTTTATTAATCCACTTGCTACTTGCTGTTCTTCAATGAATATTTTGTACAAGCCAGCTTCAGCCTGGGTGTTGTTTTTCGCTCTCCACTGTGAGGATTCCTTTAAGCATTTCTTATTCACCATTCAATAGTGAAAGGGGTTGATTTGACACCTGGGTCAAACGGAGGCTTCAAGAAGCCACAGACCACTCTTTGCTCGATGCTGGTCATGACAAACATCCCCCGTTTGAGCTGTGGCTGTGAGGGGTCAGCAGAAGCTCTCAAGTGGATTCAGTTCAGAATATTCTGCTCTGAGAGTGAACCCAAAGCTGTTTTGGGGCAAGGAAAGGCCCCATTTTCTATGGATACCCCTGCACGAGGGCATCCTGTAAGAGAAAAAATCCCTGGTGTTTAGGAAACAAATCCGGGTGCCACAGGATGGAGGGACCAACAGACCTCGCTGTGGGATCACCTTCTCCTGACCCGACCAGGAACTTCTGCCCCCTTCACTGCCTTGTTTTGAGAACAGAATAAAGAGAACTCAAAGGAAAAACTGGATTTCCTTAAGAGCCAATGTTACTTTTCCTGGCTTCTTTAAAAGCATCAGAGGTAACTTTGCCAGCTGCATGGCTCTAAAAAGAACAGCAGGGATCAGATAAAAGGAGGACACTTGCTTTTAATTGTCTCTTTCCTTTCTCCCCACCCTTATTTCAGAGCAAGATTGCCCAGCAGAGTGGTTTTTTCTTTATATGATTTTTTTTTTCTCTGATTCTGGATGGCAGTATATTATAAATCCAGCAATCTTTCCACTTTCCTATGGAGCAAGTTAAAAATGGAAGGAAGGCAGAATGTGCAGAAGCAGTGAGCTTGCTGTTAGGCCTGACGTGCAGGGGTGTGAGTGCCACGTCTCAGTTTTGTGCCTCTGTGGGGAAGGGGCACGGGAATAACCAGGGAATAACCAGGGAATAACCAGGGAATACTGCTGTGCTGAGAAGTAGGAAGCTGCCCGAGTATTAAATAAGAGGAAAATCAATGCAGTGCAAAGGTTGCCTCCAAGGAAACAAAACAACATTTATAACTACGTCTGTCTTGCTTGTTTTTGCCTGCAAACTCTGCTGGTTTGGCTAAACTCCTCCAGGATGGGAGTGTTTTGGCCAGAGGGTGTTGCCTCTTCATGTCCTGGCCAAAATACTGCTGTGTGCTCTCCAAAATGAATTTGGGCCTGTCTGAGGTGATTTGGCTCCAACAGCAGGTAGGAAATGGTTCATTGGATCAGAGGGAGAAGGTGGAGCAGGGAAGGGGTGACCTTGGAGGAGACCCCACTGCCCCACGCAGGGAATTCCTCAGCCCTCACACCCAAGAGGGTGACAGGGTGGATGGTTATCCGGGATAAAGGGATCCCCACATCCCTCAGTCCCTCTCTCCGTCACCCCTTTTCCCTTTAGACCCCTTTTTCCCAGTTCTGGGGATAACTGGATGCTGTGAGCTGGTTTTAGTTGGTTGCCATGTCTTGGGCCACCCACCTGCCAAAGATCATGGTCGTGGTTTGCTTCCCTACAAATTTCCCAGGGGGGAATGAAATGTGCTGGCAACCGAGAAACCCAATATCAATTTCCTTCTATCCTTTTATTTTATTTGATTCAAGATTCAAGGACTGTGAAACATTTCTCCATTGTTTGGCCTCAGAGCAAATTTACATTTTATTACATAGATCATATTTTTTCCCTCCGTGTTTATGACCATGGACAGCGAAAGTGAGAGAATAAAGAGAGAAATAAATATGGATACACGAGTAAAAAAAATTACATCGCTCACTAAAGCAGCCTCAATGCCACAGCTGAGAACAGGCCCCTGTTCACATGCAGCTCACAGGTAACACAAATTTTCAGAAGCATTTTTAATACAGATGATGTATCACCTAATTACATAATCACAGGATGCTTTGTAATGGCTCAGTGATTTGGGGGAGATAAAAACTTCTCTGGCAAGCTCCGTGTGATCATAAGCTTTAAAACTCCAGAGGGGATTGCCAGGTTCTATATATGTTTTTGTCAGCTTTTTAATTTGATATTTCCCTGAAATCATTAGACTATAATGGGCTATAAAGGAGGAAACATGGGTTTTCTTTTTTTTTTAAATGCAAACATCTAAAATAGATTACCGAAATAAAAGTTAGTTAAATTTGATCTAAAAGGCCAAATTCATCTTTCTCTCTGGATAAATAGTTCCAAGATAGTAAAAGTGTTAGGGCAAAACAGAGCAAAGGTAGTAAATGGAACAAAGTCCATCAGAGGCAGAAATTAATGGATGATGTTGTGCACAAATTGGCACTTCATCATTTCAGCTCAGGACAAGAGCAATGTAGAATGAGGTGGTTTTGTAAAGGTCAGGTCCTTCCTTGTGACCCTCTTGCTCAGCTGTTCTGTTGTGTGAGTGACCCCTCCAGGGCCGTGGGTGAGCCACAAGTGCCAAATCTGTGTCGTTCAGGGGTGGCCAAGTCTCCTCTGCAATTTTAGGGGTGTCACAACGCTGCTTTTCCCCTGTCACACTGTGCTGTGCCACCCCTCTGCTGCGGGGTCACCGCCCTAAGGCCGCCTGAAGAGGAGCTCCCAGCATCCTGGGAGTAATTTAAATGGCACAATGCCTTGGAACCAACAGTTTCCACAGGATCATGGAATGACAGAGTGGCTTGGGTTGGAAGGGACCTTAAATCCCACCCAGTGCCGCCCCTGCCATGGCAGGGACACCTCCCACTGTCCCAGGCTGCTCCCAGCCCCAATGTCCAGCCTGGCCTTGGGCACTGCCAGGGATCCAGGGGCAGCCACAGCTGCTCTGGGCACCCTGTGCCAGGGCTCACCTCCCTCACAGGGAACAATTCCTTCCCAAAATTTAATCTAACTCCGCCCTCTGCCAGCTGAAAAAACACCTTTGTGTTGCACGAGCCTACAAACATGAATCAGTCCCATCAGTGTGGGACAGGGACAGGGGAATGAGCATCTCCAGAAATTAAGCTCCTCGGTCCTGATAAGGACTCGGGTCACCCCGTGACCCCAGTGCTGCAGCCAGCATTGCCAGAGGGGTCCCAGCATGTTTCTTGCAAAAGGGAGATAGATAAATAAATAACCAGGGAGGTAGATGTTGAACTCCCTCTGTGGAAGTCACTATCTGCTTTGACTGATAGTTTAATTAACTCTGAAATTAGTGGGTTAATTTGGGGAGGGAGAAGAGGAGGGCTCTGATTAATGGATTGATAGCATTGAGGTATATCCTTTGTTAGATACTTGCTTCCATGAAACCCTGCAATGACCCAGTAAATCAGGCCAGTAAACCATGCCAGTAAACCATGCCAGTAAACCATGCCTGATCCCAAGTGATTGAAGGTCCCTCCTCCTTTTGAGAGAAGCCAAAATCAACCTGCCAGCCTGGCAGACACCAGGCCAAGTCCCCTTCTGTCACCTCCGTGGTGGGAGTGACACTGTTCATTGTGCAGGAGCACAGAGTTCCAGGGCTCAGATTCCTCACTGCTGTTACACGCTTGCCACTTTAACAGAGTTCTGGGAGAGCTTGGATGGGCTGTTTAACTGAAAACAGAAAAAAAAACGCGTTGGTGTGCAACTGGGAAATACATTTCCAATGAATCTGCCGCCGAGGAGTCAAAGGCCTGGCTCCTCAGCAGATACTAAAATGCTGCTGATTGCATGGCAAATCAGGAGAACCTGTCCAGTGGAGCAGGCACGGGCTCGTTAGTGCACGGGAGCGTAATTTGCTGATGGATGTGCTGCAGAGCCCCTCTGCCCTGCTCCCAGGCCTCCCCAGCTCGGCAGGTCTGGGAGCCAGGGGATGGGCTGTGGGACACCCCTGGAACGAGGAGTGCTCACACCAGAGACACCCCAGCACTCACTGGAACTGCCCCTGAGCCTCGCCAGCACTAAGCCTTTCACAGAATTAAAAGTGAGAGGTTGGAGGAGTTGGATGCTGCTTCATCACCCAGAAGCGTCTCTGCGCAAAACTGTGAAACACAAGGCAGCAGCCACGATAATTTCTCCAGTTCCTGATATTAAAGGATTTCTGGGTTCATTAACCAGTCAGGTCTGTAACAGTGTCTGATAAATTGAGTTGCCTTTTGTACAGCTGCATTATCTTCATGTCTTTTCCAGAAAGCGGAATTTTACTGACAAGTGCGTGTCACACTTCCATATCTCACATTGATTTTTCATTAATCTGCATTTCCTCTCGCACTTTGAGGGAAGTAACGCAGAGCTACACGGTGTCCTGATTAACACCTGAGTGCAGCAGCGTTTGTGGCGTGCTTGATTATTAATAGAACAAGTGCAGTTAATTGTATTGGTCGAATCCTCCCTGTCACTGATTAACGACTAAGTGCACTCCTCGTGTTTTCAAGATCTGAGGTGGAAAAGGAAAAGCACAGAGATTCACGTACTGTCTGAAAGGATTTTTTTTTTTTTTTTTTGTGCCATGGACAACTGTTTGGAGAGAGAACATTTGATATCTTATTATAGACTGTAAACATATACCATCCAAAATTAAACAATTTTAGTCTTGGCTTTTGTTGCAGTCATAGCGGAGTGTGACTGATGCAACTCAGTGTGATACAAAGTGCTTTCTGAAAGATTTAATATAGTGCTTCTCCTCTGACTGAATTTAATCAAACTGCATTTTAAACAATACCTTGCCAGTCATGAAAATCACTGTAAAATGTAGGAATAAAAGTATTCCATGTGATGCATTTATGCTACAGCAGTCTTCTTATGCAGCCTCCCTCCTCAGCAGTTCAGTATATGTTAATACCATCATCTCTCTTTGAATTTTAAATCTCAGGGAAAAAAAAGGTGGGTAAGTTCCCCACAGTACTGCTGCTATTTTAAGTTGTCTTCTTTTGCATTTTCAACAATTGCCTTCACTCCTCAATGGTCTTTGTACAGCCCTGACAGAGTTAAGTACTTCCATTTTTGAAGGTGAAAAGAAATCAAAATAGCAATAGCAGAAACCTGAGTCAGAGCACATAATCCTGTGATACGGGGCACCAGGTCCATGGAAAAACACTGCCAAATAACTGGATTCAGGATGGGAAATGCGCTGAATGAAGGAAAACGCAGGCCAAAGCTCAGGCAATTGCCACAGAAACAGCCAAAATGAAAGGTGCCATTGGCACGGAGTAACCGGGGAGTCGGGAGCACCGACAGAGCCTCGGGGGAGTTCTGGCTCAACCTGGTGGGCACCGAAGCAGAGCCAGGGAGCAGCAAGGTCTCCCTCTCAGTGGTTATCCCGAGCCTGCTGAGGAGCCATTTCTGGGAATGCTTCAGCCTTTACCTCACTCCACCCTCCCCAGGTGATATCCCTGCCCAGCCGTTATCCCTGCACACGGGATGTCTTGGATGCTTGATAAGGGCTGGGAGACATTTCATGGATCAAGGGCCGCTGTCCTTGGTCTCCACGTGCTCAGGTCTCTCCCAAGAATATCCCATAACCCCTTAAAGCCAAGCTGTGTTGGGAATTCACCTGATCTCCGCCTGCTGAGGAGCTGCTGGTGCAGTGCTGGATCCTCGCAGCCACAAATCCTTTGGGAATCCAGCAGGGCTTTTGGCACGGATCTCAGCAAGAGAAGAAGGGCCCATATTTAGGACACATAATGCCTCATCTCCCTGATGAGGGCTGTGGGCTGGCAGAGGTTTTCTCCTGGTTTACACGCAGCAGATCCCGCTCCTGATGGCACAGGGTGGGATGGTTGGGATGTCTGCACAGGGCCACAATTTGGACTTGATGGTCCTCAGGAATCCCTTCCAGCTCAGGATATTCCATGATTCTATGGTACTCATTTTCTCCCTCCTGTCCGTTATGTTTCCAGGAGAGCTGGGAGAATAAATCTGGTTTTTCTGGCCAGCTCCTGGTCCCCTCTATGGACATTCTTTAAGTGACAAACTCACTCCCAGAAGCTGTTGAAGTTCCTGTACCAAAACCACATCTTAGGCCCATTTGGTCCCAAGCAGGAATGTACAGGCACAGCAGTGCAGAGAAATTACTATTTTTCGGGATGAAACCTAAGCCTCCCTTTTCTCTCCCAAGGGATGCCCTTTCTCCATTTCATAGCAGGCTTTGGGTTGGAAGAAACCTTAAAGCTCATCCAGTTCCAACCCCCGTGTGGTACCTGGATGATTCTGGTGCCTCAGCTCTGTGTGGTGTTATGGGAGCCACACGACAATGAAGAAACTCAAAATAAATGTCAAAAGCTCAGCAGAGAATGACTCAGAGCGGGAGAGTTGGAGGAAGTGGGTGGAGAATTACCAAGTTTCCACACATTTATCAGGCTTAGTCATAATCTCACTGCTGAGAAGCTAAACCATGACAAAAACTGGGGGAAAAGGTGGGGGTGTGAAGTGGCACTCCAGGTGCTTCAGCAAATTGAAATAAACAGCTTCTGGTGGCACCTCTGGAGTGCAGGTGAGGCAGGAACAGAAAATCTCCGTTGGATTAAGGTCACTCTCATCATGGATCTTCCCAAAGGAAGGGTGGAGAAGAGCTTTCCCCACTTCACCTGGAGACAGGGATGGTTTGGCTTGGGATCACACAAAGCAATGTTCTGGTTTGGTTTCAGCAGCAGCAGGATGAATGCTGGCATCCCAAACATCTCCATGGAAAATCAAATTCTCACAGAAACCACATTTCACATTGAAAAAAGATTCTCTTCAGGCCAAAAAAAGAAAACTTTTGTGATACATTCCTCAGAGTATGGATTGGTCCTCATGGCTTTATTTTATACCCCTTGATACTTTTTTCACTGGAAAAAAACGATCTCCAGAAGTCTGAAGGATTCAGACCTACAGCCACAGCTCCCATCTTCCTGTAGAATTCACAGAACCATGGAATGGTTTGGGTTGGAAGGGACTTTAAAGATCATCTAATTCCAACCCCCTGCCATGGGCAGGGCCACCTTCCACTAGAAGGTTCAATTAAAATTAAACTAGAATTCAACGATTTATCTCATTTTCTTCTGACTGATCACAGATACATTCTACAGTGAAAATGGTTTTTTTCCTTTAAAACCTAAGAGCCATCCAGATGCCACAAAAAGACAGCGAGCCACAGTTTGCCCTTTATTGGCCATCTGCCATGCCTGGGATGACAGTCAATAACGAGCTGTCAAACAATTAACACAGCTAATAAAGACTCACCAAGGAACCTCGTTTGCCAGCCACTGGTAGCCACCAGTTGGAAATGAATATTCCAGAGCTGTTGGGTCCCACACCTGACACCCAACCAGATGGAAAAGGCACCGGGAGTGGGAGATGATGATTAATGAGGAGAACATGAAGTGATAATAAATATTTAGGCAGGAGCTCCCTTTTTGCCAGGAATGGGGTGTCACCACCCTGTGCAGGTGACACAGGACCTGCCACGACTGCTGAGGTGCCACAGAAACCACGGCTCTCTCTCCACGTGCCTTTCCTGGTGAAATCCAGGGAAGTTCTGGCTTTTCTGCTGGCACTGAAATTTTCATTTTCATCCTTCCAGCAGAAAGGAGAAGGGTGCAGAATACTAATGATCTTGTGAAGTCTGGGATCAGGGCAGCTCAAATCCTGCAGGATTCCCCTCTGCTGGATTTTGGGCTGTTTTGGTTACCTGGTTGGGCTTTGTGAGAAGCAGAAGTTGTAGAACTGCACCAGCAATTTTTTCATCAAGCCAATAAGTTCTACTTGAGCTCCAGCCTGACAGGGCAATCAGCCCATGCATCACTCAGGAATTCCAGGTTGATTTTTGAAGCCTGGGTTACAATGACATGAATATTTACACATCCAGCCTCACGCTGGCACTGGAGTCCAGCTGGGGACAGCACCCACCAGCCTGCCCGGGAATGAGTCAGGTTTTAAGGAATGGTGTGGAATAGACTTAATTTGGGAGAACAGAAGCCTTAGGGAATTGTCGATATTGCTGCTTTGCTCTGAGCTCTCTGCAGGGCTCTGGGAGCTGAGAGAGCCCAATTTCACCTCAGCCATGCAAAGGGATCAGTGATTACTGTCCTGCCTTATATTCAGGGAGCCTGCAGAATCCAGGGCAGATGCTCAGAGAGAAAGGGAAGCTTAAGCAGAAAAGAAAACTGGTAGGTTCTGGTTTTCTGAGGAACTCTTTAACTCTGTGATCAGACAAAACAGAGAAGTTTTTGGAACACTGAGAAAAGGAGTGTTTGTATATTTTCTGTTTATGAGCCTTTTAGGCTTCTCATCCATTACCCAAATATATTAATGAGCACAGACAAAAAAAATCAGCCCCAAATTCAGTCTGCATGAAACGCTTTTCAATTCCTGACTCTCCCTTCCTGCATTCAGACACAGACAGCTGCGGCTCCGGGCTGAAAGGATTCGAGGCTTTTGAAATTCATGGAAATTGCGGAGAAATTCATGGGAATTGCTCCCTCCTGTGGAGCAGCTGCTGAGGCGGAGCTGTTCCCCAGGGCCTGGGATGGCAGCTCCCACCAGCTGGACGGTGGCCACCGTGCCCATCACCCCGATGGCCAAGGCACCAGGCTGCCAGGGGTGGCTCTGGAATTCCAGTTGCCATCCTGGGAAGAGCCACCAGCTCCAGGTGGAGAGCCCCCCACAGCAGCACCCAACAGCAGGCAGGTGGGAAAGGGAAAAAGGAAAGTGCTCGTCACTCATGGCAGCAGAATTATTTATTCCTCTGCAAGAATTGTGCAAAATCCTCGTGTTTGCCAAATCCAGGTGGGAAGGGATGGGGCCACTTACACCTGTCTGATGTGGTCAGAGCAGCGTGGGGCTGTGAACGCCCTGTTCTGGGTTTTCAGGTGGGTTCTGCCTCGTGAAAGGCTGGATATAAACGGCTGTAAAATGAAAATATCAGATTTCACAGCCCAGTCTTGTGCCATTATTCCAGTCCCGTGGAATTCAGGAAGAGGTGAATTGGATGTGTCCAAGGGCACAGCCCCCAGTGGCAGTGCTCTATTGCCCTCCCATTTTGCCCAGCTTTACCCCGTGCCAGCTCTGCTTTGTTCATGAGAATACACAGGAGCAAACTCAAAATACCCTGATTCAGGGAAAAAAAATTCAACTCACAAATCCAGAGTGTTTCCAGAGCTTTCCCACACTCCCTTAACGGAGCTCGGTGGAGTGGGACAGATCCTGATCCTGATCCTGATCCTGATCCTGATCCTGCCATGGGAGCTGCTGCATCGCAGCATCCTCCACTCACCGAGCCCCAGTTTGTTCCCGAACACCCAGGGCTCCCACACTGCTGAGGGCACTGGGACAGCCAGGGGACACAACCCAGGGGCTGGGCTGGCTCCTCTGCGCCCACTGCAGCTCCTGGGCTGGGCCAGCCTCCCACGGACACTCTGCTGCCTCTGTGCTCTCAGTGAGCATCCTCTGAGCACTGTCCTGCACTCTGCTCCCTCCTCTCTGCTCAGTGAGCATCCTCTGAGCACTGTCCTGCACTCTGCTCCCTCCTCTCTGCTCTCAGTGAGCATCCTCTGAGCACTGTCCTGCACTCTGCTCTCAGTGAGCATCCTCTGAGCACTGTCCTGCACTTCTGCTCCAATCTCTCTCCTCTCAGTGAGCATCCTCTGAGCAGTGTCCTGCCCTCCTGCTCCTTGCATTTGTCCCCGTGTCTGGGGGAACTGGGAATGTGCCACCCTCGGAGCAGCCTGGCAGGGAAAGCCATGAAATGCAGATGAGCTAAGGTCACCTTCTCCCTCAGCAGCCCATCCTCTCTCATCACGTTTCAGACTCTACCTGATTCCAGATGAGACCATTTGTGGTGTAAATATGTTTGAGGGAGGCTAAAAAATATCTCTGGACACATGGAAGTTGTCTGATCACATTAAATACATCATTACTAGAGAGAACTCGGATTTCATAGGCGCTGTGGTTTTCTCCACCCTAAATGAGCAGCAGATCCTGCCTGGGCAGGCTCAGGTGTGAACTGGGCAAGTCAAAAGGAAGGACAAGGGAAAAACTCAGTGAGTGGAAGCAAGTTACTGTGATTTTTCATTCATTTTTCAATTATTCTTTCCAATTTCCCTCCTCTTTCTCTTTCCTCCCCGAGCAGCAGTTAATCAGCACCTTTGAGCATTCGTTTCCTCCATTCCAGAAACTCTGTGGAAAGGTAGGGGTATATAGGGAGGAAAATAATAAAAAGTAAAATATATGCTATTGGCATGCCTGTGCCCAGCAGCACTATTTCTGATGTATTCCTGCTCTTGTCAAACACAAAATGCAAATTTAGAAGGATGTGCAAGAGGCAGAGGAGATGAGAACTTAATAAAAATATCTTCTCAGAAGCAATGAAGAGCCCATCATGTCAACGTTCCCCAATCCAGTAAAATAGTCTAGACAGAGTTAAAAGGAAGCAGAGCAATTTTATATTCAGGATATGGTGGGAAAAGAAGGAATAGTGGGAAACAAATCAGTGTAAACTCCTGGTTTTGGAGTGGGAGCTCTGACAGACCTCTGGGACAGGCTGAGGCAGCAGATGCAGGATTGGAAAAAATCTAAATGCTGGGGGAGGATTGCAATGATTTTGACACTTATAAAATATAATGGAATGATTTCAGAAAAGGTGTTTGTTCCCGGGAAAAGTCTCAGTGCTCAAAGTGTCTGAAAATGCCAGAAACAGGTGGGTTTAAAATGCTGAAAGGAACCAAGGCTCGGTTCCCAGACCATCTGAATGAAGGGGTGGCTTATTCTTCTATCAGCCACGAAGTGTTGAGGAGCAAAAAAACAGGTGGATGGGGAGATTTCTGTGATTTGAAATGGAATATGTCTTAAAGCACCTTTTTCCCCCACTCCTGGAAGATTCACATTATTGCTACTCATTTACCGGAGTTAAAGAAAATGTTTCTCATTGTGGTTTGGGTTTTTTTATTTGGTTGGGTTTTTTAGTTATTTTTTAATTTGTTTTCATGGAATTATACATGGAATTTTCATTTTCATGGAATTATACAAAACCACAAGCAGAGGCAATAAGATACTTCTCATAATGGTGTCTAAAGCCATGGAATCACAGAATCCCAAAATTATTGAGGTTGGAAAAGCCTTCCAAGGTCATCAATTCCAAGCTGTGCCCACCTTGTCACCCAACCCAGAGCACTGAGTGCCACGTCCAGGCCTTCCTCGGACACCTCCAGGGGTGGGGAAATTCTTGAGCCTGAGGTTCTGGCCAGAAACTTCTGTAAAAACAAATAACCTAAGAGGGAAAAGTAAAAAACACTAAGTAAGAACAAAATGTAGGTTGACAAATCTATAAATTCACAAAATAAATAACTCCCTGCAGACTGGAAAGGAGCTGCCTGACCCCATTATTTAAAAAAAAAAAAAAAAATCCACCTTAGGTGTGTGCTAAAAAAAGATCAGAAAGCTTCGCATCATTTTAGAGAGAAAGTCGCCAAAAGTTATTTGAAGATCACATAGGGATGGGAAAAAAAAAAAGCAGGGGAAAGTCTACAGAATTAAATACTGTCAACAAGATTTCAGAAAAGAAAGGTCAGGCTTCAGTAGTTTTTGCAAATTCTTCAAAAGCATGAATTGCCCTGGGGGTTGCAAGGACCAAATGTTCAGGTTTTCATAAAGACATTAGGAAAGGCTTATCCTGGGAGCCCGGGGAAGTGTGAAAGCAAAGTCAGAACATTTGGAGCAGCTGCCGTTTTCCAGAGGCCGTGGCTGCTTTCACCACAGTGACAATGACCGGGGTGGAAAGGGAGAGGTGAACCCTCCAAACGCCAAAACAGAGCAACAAACTCTAAAAAAAATCAACGAAGTTCCTTTTTAATTGCATTTGACAGGATGTAAGACTTGCCTTAAATGTGGAATACCTCTGGATTCTGATTGAATGTGCACAGTGATCAGGATTTGTCCTACATGACCTCAGGGCTGCATGGAAAAATGGTGATTTAATTATGGTTTTACTCTACTGCATTGTGGCAAAACCAAATTTTAATGAAATAATGGCCTGGAATAAAATCGGATCATGTCAAGCACGTGGCTATCTTTAATTTGAAGTTTCCTTTACTCATCTGGTCTTCTCAAATTTCAACAGAAAAGGCAATTTAAAATTCAAATTAAATTAAAAAACCATGAAACATTTTACTCGGAGTATGGAGTGGGATGATGTAACAACTTCAAACCCATTTTTTTTCTGGAACAGGGAGGTTTTTCTGTGGTTGTTTTTTTGTGTCCTACAGAGATTTTTGATGAATTGGCACTTCTATTTTCTAAAAAAAACAGTGTTGGCGAGTTCTCAATCTGTTCCATACCAAAAACCCCGAAAGCCTCACGCTGTGGCTGGCAGTCAGGGATCCATTATTAGCTCCCAGCCTTCGGCAGAGATTTCCAGACATATGGGAAAATATTTGGTGGGGAGGAGAACATTTTGTCAACTGCAGAGAGAATAAACACAGCACACAGCAGAGAGGTGAACGCTGGGCTCCGGGATGGAAATTCAGGGAATTCAGGGAATGATGGTGTCCATGATTTTTCATGGCACTGCTGGACACCAGCGGGACAAGGACTCAAAAAGGCCGGGTTGGACAGGGCTTGGAGCAGCCTGGTCTAGTGGGAGATGTCCCTGCCCATGGCAGGGGGTGGGATGAGATGGGCTTTAAAATCCCTTCCAAACCTTTCCGGGATTCCAGGATTCTCCGAACCAGCACAGATGTGGCTCAGCTGATCCCCTGGGCAGGTGGGAAAGGGAAGGATATCCAGAGGGAAATGGTCTTCCACCCATTAAATCACCACCCAACGGAGGTCAACAGAATGCAAGCAATAGCAATGTGCCTTCTGAGTGCTAAAAAGTGCCTTTAAATGCTGGAATTCCCAGATGGAAACTGAGAAAACTTCAGATGATGATGTGCTCCTTGAACAAGGACTAAAGAACTTTTATCATAATACAGCAGACCCCTGAAAAAAGCAGAAATTTGTCTGTATCTAAAAAAAGATTTTTGTTTGTGTTTCAAATATTTCCAGCATTAATATTTTTCTTGGTATACAGAGCTGCAGAAAATATTTGGAGAATCATTTTCAAGGCACTCGCAGTTGGGGAAGCAGCAGTTCAAAAGATCCCAGTGGGTGACCTCTTAGCCTGGCTTTTTCTTAAGAGAAATAAAATAAAGCCAAGCTTGCAAAATGAAACTTGCCAGAAAAGTCCTTGGGAAGCAGGAACTGGTAAGAAATGCATGTGGATAAATGAAATGGAGCATTCCAAGAATATTGCTGCCTCCTTCTTGACCTGAGCTCCTTTGTGCCTGCTGTGCCCAGCTCAGGCTCCGTGCCCTTCCCTCTTTGATGGATACACAACCACCACCGAATAAAGGGAACTTATTTTTGGGACTCAGACTGAAGCCCTTGACTGTAAATGGGTGATCACGTCCCCTGTGCTTCCAGGGAAGCTGGGAATCACTGGATGAACAGAGACAGTTTTAGTGCTGGATGCTGTTCTCCTTTGTTTCCTCCGCGGCACGGACACACGGCCAGCACGGGAGGCAGGCTCGGGAATGGGAAGGGGAGGAATGAGCCCACAGCCCTCGGTGTCTGAGTGCTCCTCGGCCCCTGAACCACCTGCGTGGCAAAAGCAGCTCTGGCAGCTCATCCCAAGCTCATCCCAGAGCAAAGCCAGGGCAGGATTTCACGGGGAGTTTATCCCGGGCTGCCAAGCTCATCCCAGGGCAGGATTTCACGGAGTCATTGGCCCCAGAGCAGCTCTTTACATCCAGGCCTTTCGGGCTACATCCAGGTCCTTTTTGTTTTCCTCTTGTCCTGGCTCTGGTTCTTGGAGCTCTTTCCTTTGTGGCTAAAAGCTGTTTTTGTGTAAAAGCTGCTGGGAGTGAAGCCAAACATCGCCTCTGGCTGGGCTGGGGGCTCAGCGAGTGACACAGCCCCGACCCCTGCGGATTCCTCCTCACCCAGGAGAATTCCAACCTCATAACCCATCCCCGAGGGATTCACAGAGCCTGGGGGGCTCAGAGAGTCAGCCCCGACCCCTGCGGATTCCTCCTCACCCAGGAGAATTCCAACGCCACCCCTGAGGGATTCGGCAGGGGTGGGACAGCTGTGAGCAGCTGTTTGCTCTCTCCTGATGCCACACACATTTCCAGGAGCTAAAGGCTCACCAAGGTATGGCTCCACCTGGGACCATCCCCTGGGGCTCCATTCCCGGCTGGACACATCCAAAATCAATAAATTTCACACAATTCTGCCTCAAACCTTCCTGCCGACCCCGAGGTTTGCTCTCCACAGCAGCGCCACAAACATTTCTTTCCCGATCGCCTTGCCCGGGAGAATTCCAACCTCATAACCCATCCCCAAGGGATTCACAGAGCCTGGGGGGCTCAGTGAGTGACACAGCCCCGACCCCTGCGGATTCCTCCTCACCCAGGAGAATTCCAACGCCACCCCTGAGGGATTCGGCAGTGGTGGGACAGCTGTGAGCAGCTGTTTGCTCTCTCCTGATGCCACACACATTTTTTAGGAGGTGAAGGCTCACCAAGGTATGGCTCCACCTGGGACCATCCCCTGGGGCTCCATTCCCGGCTGGACACATCCAAAATCAATAAATTTCACACAATTCTGCCTCAAACCTTCCTGCAGACCCCGAGTTTTGCTCTCCCCAGCAATTCCACAAGCATTTCTTTCCCGACCCCCGCCTCTCGCACGCCGCCGGCAGCCGGTGGCTTCAGCACGTTGTCCCGGGGATGAGTGGAAGCAGATGGAGCAGGGCTGGAGTCGCCCTCGTTTTCCATCTGCCAGCAGCTCCTTTCGTCTCCCGGGCTCCTGGGCTGGCCCCGGCTCCCCGGCACGGCCGGACCCCGGAGCCGCCCCGGTGCCGCTGCCCGGCTCCCTCGGCCCCCCCGGTCCTTCCCCTGCCGGAGAGGAGCCGGTGATGGGTTGAGCCTGCTGCTCATGCACGTAAAAACTTACAGGAATTCTTGCTAGTTTTATAAAGTGTGTTTAAATACATAATGGTTGTGGCGCAGTGGAAGACGATAAAACCCCAAATTTTCTCCAAGGGAGATTCCTGCAGAAAGGTCCTTTGGTTTTTTGGCTGCCATAAATGCTGTGCTGGAGCACCCTAAAGCAAAGAGCTCAGCCCCTACAGACACATGGATTTCTAGTTCAATATTTACAAATATCCCTATCAAGTAAAAATCAATAATAACGTGGTGGGACAGACATCTGCATTTATTAAACCATGGAAGTGTTGAAATGTTGAGATTTATTTTGCCATTGTAACCCAGTGAAACATTTATTTATGCTGGTGGGAGTGCATTCATTTGAGCAGATTTTCAGTGAAAAAACATTGCAAACACACACAAAATTATTGTTTATTTACTTCTTTATCACTTATTTACCTATTTATGAACTTAATTGGAAAAAAACCTCTAATGCATTTCTTGTGGTTTCTGCCAGCTAAGGGCTGATCCTTATTAAGGATAAATAATGATAAACACATATGAGGTTATTTTTTCAAATGGAAATAAGGACTGTGAGAATAGAGAACATAACAGAGAATAAAATAGAGAATACAACACCCATGGAAGTGGCATTGCTTCAGGAGCAATCCCAGTGATGCCTAATTCTAAAATTCAGGACCTTTGACGTGGGGAAAATGCAGTCTGGTAGCCACTAAATGTATAAAGCCCAATACACTTTTACCATCTAAAAAGCAGAATATTTATGAAGCCTGGGTCCAAAGTTTGAGTTGAACTTAAGCATCCTCCTCAAACCCCAATTTTCTTGTAACTGTTCAGTTCAGGATCCATTTTCATGTGGAGCTGGTAATACTGATTTATTTATTTATTTGTGGTATTTCCATCTCCAAATACCAAAATAATTTCAGCCTGGGTATCACCTCATTGATTTAATAGGCTTTAAGGTTGAGGGTAGCTTAGATTGTGTTGAGTGTCGTTGTTCTCATTAAAAAAGTTAAAATAGAAGAATACAAAAAAAGTATAAAAGGGGGAAAAAAGCCAATTTCTCTTGATCCCCCCTGCCATGAATGCGCACATTTGCAGGCTTTTACTGCAGCACATTTCCCAACATTTAATAAAGACAAGTCTTCCTTTCCTGTCCCTGATCCGTGCAAAACTGAACGTGGGGAGCTGCATCCTCGAGCTGGGAAGAGCCTGGGCGTGGATCCATGAACTCTGCTCCTCTTCCCAGGATGTCCCTTGGCCATTTGTGGCCTCCACAAAATCAGGAATTTCACAGAAAACCTCGGTGTCTCTGCACATTCTCCAGCTCACGGCCACCTTTTGTGAGCTCTCAATAAAGCTCTTTCCCCCAGCTTGTGTTTAATTTAGAAACAATGTGTTAGGCTGAAAGCAGAAGAAGAAATAGGAAAGGGAAACAGGTTTTGACTTAGAGAAGTTCAACGTGTGAAATTGGGCTCTTGGCTACAGTAGGATATAAAGTTTAAAATTTTCAAAAAGATGCATTTTAGTCATGTTCATCCAAACAAAGCCACCAGAGACTTGGACAGGAAATATTGCTCCTGGCTGGATAAAACAAAAAGATAACAGCTGTTTTCCAGAAGGGCTCTTTTCCCCCATTAAAATATTATTTCACTTTTAGTGCCATGAATTAAAAAATGTGGATTCTTTATCCTAATGAACATATGACTGCTAAAAGCTCAGTTACACTTCAAGTGCAATTCAGATTTTTAAATCTAATGTATTTTCTTAGTCTGAGTTCAAGAGAGCAATGAAAATTTGAAAAAACAACAGACTGAATATTTAAAACTGATGATGCTGGATCTCATTAACCACACATCTGTTTATAACACCTCTCTAAAATGCTTTTGGTAAATGAGAAGTTTGATTTGAAAATAATTCTTCATTCTTGGGGTTTAAATCTGAGAATTCAGAAATTCTTTCAATTGTGTTTCTTATCCTAAAAAATCCTTTCTGCAGATTAAATATTTCAGATTTCTCATGGTATGTGGGGAAGACAATATCAATTTTTCCTGCTTGTAATTATGACCTACCTGGTTTAAAGGCTATTTTTCCTATATTCTTTCATAAAACTGTGGACATAAAATAAAACCCACCATGAAATATTACAGAAGAATTTGCAACTGCTCCCTTTGGAGTTTGGGAAGGTTTACACCCATTTTCCTTTTCCTTATGTTCAAGCCATGTGGGAAACAACAAAGACCCAAGGTCTCCTTAATTCCTCACAAATCCCTCAGTTGTGTCACAGAGCTGTTGGGAAACGATGGTTAACATTTGAATTAATTTCATTTTGTAGCAGCCTGACTCCTTATTCCACACGTAGGGTGTTTTATAGGAACAATGCACCTTTCAAAGAGCCCGTCTCATGGATTTCGGCCTGCAGGCTTCACAACAGAAAATTGGGAGAGGTGGGATTGTCCAGCCAGGAGAGGAGAAGCTCTGGGGTGAGCTCAGTGTGGCCTTGCAGGGCCTGAAGGAGCTGCAGGAAAGATGGAGAGAGACAATGTACAAGGGATGGAGTTGGTTTAAGAGGATCTTAAGGACAGGTTTAGATGGGATATTGGGAGGGAATTGTTCCCTGGGAGGGAGGTGAGCCCTGGCACAGGGTGGAATTCCCAGAGCAGCTGTGGCTGCCCCTGGATCCCTGGCAGTGCCCAAGGCCAGGCTGGACATTGGGGCTGGAGCAGCCTGGGACAGTGGGAGGTGTCCCTGCCCATGGATGAGGTGGAATGAGGTGATTTTTAGGTTCCCTTCCAACCCAAACCATTCTGGGTTTTGGGATTCTGTGCTGATGAAACCCGAGGTGCCCCATCCCGAGCAGGAATTTCCCCAGCGTGGTGGGACATCCCGGGGCAGGGCTCTTTGTGAACACCCACTGAAGGATCTGGGATAAAAAACAAATAATCCTGAAGCCTGGAGCCAACGGTGGCAGGTGATGGCTGCTGGATGTCCTGGGAAGTGGAAAGGAATTGAGCTCTGTTAGGTGGTGGTTTCTAATGGACAATTTCTAATTTTTAAGTGGAGGTGGCTTCTGGAGGTGGCAAATGAAGAAGGACAAGTGCAGGGAGCTGCTGGTGACCCCGAGGGAGGAGATCCAGGCCGAGCAGGGTCAGGCAGCTGCTGCTCAGTGGATTTTGGGGCAATGAAGATGAACAACGTCAGAGGAAAACTCCTAAGGAAATGTAAGTCGAACAAAGATATATAACAGCAGAGGATTACTGTGCAGACTGTAAAGGGGAATGAAGACAAATAAAGTCAGGCACTTGCTGAGCAGATATTAGACAAACAAAAGTGGGTAGAGTGAGATAAGAAAGATCCACAGCACAAACAGTGTCTACAAAAGATTCCTTTAAGTTAGGTCAAGAAAAGAACAACGAATCCTCTTTCCTTACAAACAGATCTTTCTTTCCTTCCCCTCCTATTTCCCGCACAGATTTCCATTTCACTCCTAAATCCACTAGTTTTTATAATTTTCATTCTCGCTTGCTCCATTGCCTTCAGCTATTTATTGTCATATTTGGCCAGGGAAACACCCATAATTTGGGACTGGATCCTTTTCCCTCTGTGGTAGCACGACTCGACTGAAGCCGTGGTGGAACAAAACCAGAAGGATGTGGCTGAGGCTGAAATTTGGCACAACTTGCTTTGGACAGAAGTAATGAACAACAGGAGATACATGAAGGACGAGAAATGCCAAGCAATGATATCTGCTGAGAGGAAAATGAGGGAAACTAATTACTGTAATTACAGAAGACTCCAAAACTGGAATTGCATGGCCCAGCACTGAGACTGGATTCACAATCCCTTCTGATTACTGATCTACTTGTGTGAAAACTCTGGGTTTTCAGGGAAAAAAGGAATTCTGGTGTTCTTGAGGAAAAAAAAAAAAACAAGTTAGTAATTAGTTGTTGTCAGGTACACAATAAATACCCAAGTGAGTAATGAGGAGTTTGCACCTCTGCCCCAAAATGAAGGAAGCAGTGAATAAAAGCCTCACTTTGTGCAGGACTTTCTCCAACAGAACGATCCTTTCCAATGACTTTTATTCTCACTGTCTCCCTCTTTCCATGACTCACTGTTCCAGCATAGTTTTCTTGATAAACTTGGGATTGTTTTCAGTTTAATGCATTGCTTGGAATGAGGATTTGTGTGTTCTGTGTCTGTGTGGTCAGAACGTGGCTCAAATTATGTTCCTCAAATTATGTCCAGTGAACATCAATGTTTTATCATTGGATCTTTATGTACTATGGATAATAATAATAATAATTAATAATAATTTTGCTGGGTTTTGAGCTACTCTTTTAAAGTTAGGCAAAATAGTGGGATTTGGAAGAAATATGATTTTTTTGCTGTTTCTTTGTTACTATAACCAAGGTCAAATATCCAATTTGTGTACAAAGTCAGTTATTCCAGCTGTGGAGTCATTAACTGTGGGCACAAGCTCGTGGGGCAGGATAGCTCTGATAAAGAACTTTGTATAATTAATAGCATATCAGAAATATTATTTTTGTTGTGATTTAAAGAGTCATGTGTGTTCACTTTATTCTACCAGCACTGAATACAGGACAGATAGAGATTCACATATCCCAAACACAGATTGAGTCAATAAGCAATATTTTTTCCAATTAAAACTTGTTGAGAGAATCAAGAGAAGCCCCCGAGCTTTTCTTGCAACTGGAGCTCTAAAGCTCCTCAGAAAAGATCCAGGGCTGCCCCTCAAACATGCTCAGATTCAATGAATCAAGGTAATCAATTTGTATGAAAGAATGAAGATTTTGGAGTGTAGATGAACTGAATGCAAGGTTATTCTTCTATATTTATTCCAAATTAGATTGTCTAATAAATCATTTTAAGTCTCTACCAGCCACGCAGAATGCAAGTTTACACCTCAAATTCTGGGACAATTTGGGCTGAAATAAACTTCCCAAATCCTATCCCAAATAAAACACGCAGAGGCCAGATCTGTCCTCTCCACTGCCATTTTTTAAAGATCGCTCCAAAAGCTGGCACAGCCCCACCCCCGAAGACAGAGAGGAGCAAGGTTTTAATCGTGGCCCAATTAAAAGGAACCATCCCCTAGAGGAGGCTGGCGTTGAGTTTCTCGTTGTTGCACCACTTATCTCTCGAGGACTTTTCCCTTTCTTCCTCACCACAGCTGAAGCCTATGCAAGATGAACTTTTGAACTTCTGTTTCATGAAAAATAAAAAAGCTTAAGATATTCTCAGCTTCACTACAGGGAAGACAAGATATTTGTCTCCGTGCAACATGACCTACCCCGAGTGAGACTTCACAATGTTTCTGCCGTGAACAAAGCACAGAAAGTAAAAGAAAGCAAGACAGGTTCAGGACTCAGCGAGGCTGAAATAAGATGGATGAAAATTGATTAAAAGCAAAAGGTATTTTGGAGTTGCTTTCAATATATACACCAATAAAAAAGAGTTTGCAGTTGGAGCCCCAAAGATTATTCCATCCATTTTCTCATCTTCCTGTCCTGCTAAATTGTATAAAATACAACAAAACTCAGCTCCCCCAATGGCACCATTTGACCTTCAGAGAACTTGAAGATACAGAAAATGTTTAGAAAAATGGTTCCCTGTGCATAGATAAGAAATACTTCATTGTGTGAACGTGAGCACCGAGGGATCTGCTGCCACCCAACTCCAACCACCAACCCCAGGACAGAAACCACCCTGGGAGAAAATGATTCCAGTGCCAGAAAAAGCTGCACCACTCCCTCCGTGCAGCTGCTATCACCTCTGTGCGAGTTTATCATGAGACTGAAACCGACGTAATTGTAGCTGTTATTATGGAGAGGAGAAAGGCGTTTGTTGCACAAAGATGGGAAGAGAATGGATGCATTCAGACAGAACTGAGCATCAGTTCGAGGCAGACAAGGCTTTATTCTTGGGTTTTAAAGCAAGCTCTCCAGCTAAGTGGTAAATTGTAGCAGTCACCACATCAAGCAACTACAAGGAAACATAATTATATTTATTCAGGCAAATAAGTCGTGCCCACATTAGTTTTTCTCTCCTGTTGCTGCTCAAAAGGCATCTCAGTGTGAGGGCCCAATGGTTACTGAGCAGCACTTGAAGACATATTTAATAAAATACATAAAAATAGATAGGAGCACACAAGAGCTTTGCAGATTTTTAGGTCCAGGGATTCTTGATGAAATACTGTGGCTCACTGCTCCTCAAGGGTGATTTTCATGTGGGATTGGATAAAAGCTGCTCGCTACCAATAAAGCTTTGGATGCGCATGGTATTGCAGCGTGTGGAAAAAAATGTTTGGGTTTCCGATTTTGTATAAAAATATTGTCCCTGCTTAAAGAGAAGCCATAAACCCACTTCTGTCACTGGTGATTCCCTTAGAAATGTATTGTTTTTAGTCTTTCTAAACTCTCCCCTCACTGCCCATCAAACTCCAGTGCTTTGTTCACAGTCTGTTTGATTATCACACTCAGGATGAGCTTCCATGCCCACTCAGAAAAGGAAGGAATGGTTTGCTGGTATGAATTAAAGTGGACTGAAGATAGAACAGTATCTGCCTGGTGAGGTAGACTGCAGGCTACACTTTCTCCCGGATGGAAGAGAATGGCCCAATTAACTCACCAATAGGCTCTTTCCAAATGTCCTTGCAAGGGCGAATTTTACCTCGGAGCCTTCTCCCGCGTCTCACGCACCCCTCGAAGATCAGTGTTGAAGGATTATGGAGCTGCTGCTCACACTGTTCTTTGACATTTGCTCACCTTCCCCCCAGAGCTCCCTTTACTCGAGGTTTACGTGCAGGAGTCAGAGCAGGCTCAGGGAGCAGCTCCTCGGGTCCGTAACAGCCTGGGCTCCTCAGGGTTCTGTGCCGGGTCTCTGCTCCAGGGCTACAAACCCAAGGACCTCCTTTTCCAGCTTGGCTGTCTCTAGCTGTGAACCTGGACCTCTATTCCTTTGAATAAATGCCTGGAGGAGACTCTGCAGCGCTGCTTGTCCATCACAAATATGATTTAAATCTGCATTTGATTTTAGTGGGTGCCAGATCACATTGACTTTTCCAAAAAGTCTCAAAATACGGAGTCTATGTCTTGATGACATCAGTTAAATCAGATAAAGATGAAATACTGTTTTGCCAAAGTTTCATACAAGTTTCTTTTGCAAACAATGTCAATTTTCCTTCAAAGCATCGCTGGTGAAGTTTTCCTGAGGATGTTTATTGAGAAAAACCCGAGATAACTGATTACTCCTAATGGAGTTTTTATTTTCCCAAGCAGAAGTTTACAGACAAGATTTCAGTCAATGTCTCTGGTACCAAATGCTTCTCTGAGGGACTTCAGGGGTCTGCAGACCTCTGTTAAGTTCCATTTCATGTTCAGTTGGGAATATCCTGGTCCATCTACTGCCCACAGAGAACTCCTCTCTGATCCATTACCATGGACTTCCCTGCACTTGTGGAAGAGGGAGCACTTTTTAGTTCTTTGGATCCCATCCATCCTAAAAGGATTACATTAATGTGTCCCAAAGGACAGAGAGGATCAAGAGTATTTGTAGCCATTTTTCCTCACCCCTTGCTGACTGGGGCACCTGATTAATAGATTATGAGACAGCATCATCTGAGTATTTCCATTCAAACTGGTTGAATTTGGAATTGATTTATTTTCTTGTACTGTACAGAAGGTTTAGTACCCAGCAGACCTGTCTGTCAGTAAAGGATATTTGATAAAAATCTCCCTCTGTCTTGTCCATGCTCCAATCCCACTTTCCAGGCTGTGCTAGGATGGCAGTTCCCTCTTCCCACTTTGTTATTTGCCTAGTGTTCCATTGTTTACTCCTTGTTATCTTCTGGTTTGTATTTCTTAGTAAGTCCTTTAGAGATTTCCACAAGTAGAGGATAAGACCTTGAGAATTTGCTTTTGTCTGTTTAGATGTAATTCTGAGTTATTGTTTAACTCCTCTGTAGGTTCTGTACATGTATTGTGCAGGTAGAGCAAACAGAGCTGTGCTTGTCTCCCTCCCTTTATGCGAGATTTAACTGCTGCTAAATCAACTGACATTAAAATGACTCCGTGGAATGTGCAGAGGTTTAAATGAACCAATGAACATACACTGCACTTGATTATCTGAAAACAAGTAATGAAATTTGAAATGATTTTATTTGGAAAGGCATCTAGAGGTCAAGGATATTCTGAGCTCTGAAGGGCTGAATGTGGGAAGGGATTTTTTTTTTTTTCTTTCATGGAGAAATGCAATTAAAACAAAGAGGTCTTTGGCATTTTAAGTGTAGCGATTCAATGCAAGACGGGAATGAGAGGAGTGGAGGAGCCTGCTCCTGCCCTTTGTCCAGCCCCGGGGTGTGACCGAGCCGAGCTCAGCACATCCAAATCTCCAGGAAGGGTGTGCCATCCTTGTGACAGCGCTGCTCCTCCCTGCTGAGCCGGGCATCAAAAGCTGCTGGCCGAGAGACCCGGGGAGGGGTTCTCGCTCTGCTGCTTGGGCTCTGCGGGCGGTTTTGAGGGAAGCATCCCTGGCAGCCCGTGTCTGGAGGCGGAGGAGGAGGATGAGGATGAGGATGAGGATGAGGATGAGGATGAGGATGAGGAGCTGCTGGCAGCGCTCCGTGCCAGGGCGGGTGCCCCACACCTCGCGGGCTGTGCCGGGCGGGCAGAGGTCCCTGGGAGCCTCCCTCCAGCTCCGCCGAGCCCTGGGAAAAGACGGATGTCCCCAGGGACTGCTTTTTACTCAACGTTGCTAAAATAAAGGATTTCCAAACAGTGCGGAAAGAAATTTTTGGGTTGTTTCAAATCTGAGTTACTCTGTGCAAAAGCAACGAGGGAACAAGAAGCTGGGAACACTGGTTGTGGTTTTGGGAAACACTCGACAAAACAGGATCTGAAACTTGATTTTGGATCCTAAAGAAAAGGGAAAGCGACTTATTACGCAGGCAGGTGGTGGCAGGAGAAGGGGAAAGTGTTTTAAACTAAAAGAGGAGAGATTTAGAGAAGAAAGTCCTCCCTGAGAGGGTGGTGAGCCCTGGCACAGGGTGCCCAGAGCAGCTGTGGCTGCCCCTGGATCCCTGGCAGTGCCCAAGGCCAGGCTGGACATTGGGGCTGGGAGCAGCCTGGGACAGTGGGAGGTGTGAAGGGCTAAATTTGGCATTTGCCACCAAAACAAAATTATTGTAGAATGCAGACTTGTTGGAAGATATTTTCAAAGAGACCAAGAGGTCTTTAGAAGGTGAATTTAGATTTGGAAGTATTGAACTTCTAATGGGTTTGATTTTACAATGTGCAAGTATTAATGAAAAACAAATGTCCCAGCCGTTTTCATTGAGAAACAAAATTTCATTGCTTTAAAACATTCTTCTTCAAAGGAGACAGAAAAACTATGAAATTAAGACAGTATTATCAGTAAGTTTAAATGATGAATTGTGAAAATTAGGCAAAAATTAGCTGCACTGAATCATTTATAATGCATAGACTATGTGGGTGTTGTTTTTTTGTAAGATCCATTAATTAAACAATTGTAATTAACAAAACAATTGGAAAACCCACTTCTTTGTCACATGGGTCACCAAGAAACAAAGTACTAAATAACACATTATTTGTTGCAAATTGTTCATCGTGTTGGGTTTTTGTATTTAAAGGCTTCCGTGGAGGCAGCTCCACCTTAAAGCATTTTTTATTTGCTGCCTTCTCAGAAATGGGCACCATTTATGGATCAAACCAAAGCTCAGTGTCCATCAATATTTGTTTGAAGGGAGTATCTTCATTCCGAATTAGCTCCTTGAAGTGTAAAATCACCTATGCATTACTTAATTAAATTTACTCATAATTCTTCACTTTTCTACACCCTACTTAATTACCTGCATGTGCATTCAAACAGGAAGATTTTGCAGTTTGGAGCTCAAAGGATTTTGGATATGTATTGAAAGCCTTTAGCCACAGCTGAATGTCCTTAACCAAGAAATTTGTGATTTAATAAATAACTAATACAGTGAAAACATTTTATTTCCTTTTACCCAATTTATTCCAAAGATTCTTATAACATATTTCATGTAGCTCAATTTTGCTTCCATGTTTATTTTATGTTACACCAGCATTTATTTTCTTTGCTTTCCTGAAATACCTTTAGTCCAATTTGATTAGAACCAATCCAACTTTTTATTTTTTTCCTGCATACAGACATTTATTAAATGCCAAAAATTGGATGATTAATGAAGAAATGATGGTGGGATTCAAAGCAAACCCTGCTAACCTTTGCAGCCCTTTACAACGGGAGATTGAAATGAGTGTTTTAAAAAGACCTTTATAAATACCTTTCATGAACAAACAATTCAGGTAATATTTGTTGGCAGAAGAATTTGAGAGAAGTAGAAAACTAAATGAGATCTCTCTGATTCCTCACCCAGTTTTCATAAAATGGTCATTTCACCTAAATAATCAAAGAAAAATGAACTCTGTTCTCATGTTGGTTGCATGAAAACCTGTAAGATCTTTTCCTTTTCAGCTCATTAGAGCTATAAACCTTCTAAACTCCAAAATTCTACCTTTTCTCTTTACAAGGACTCAGCCATCCAGGTTTTGACTTCTAATAACCATCGGAATGGGAGCCAACAGCTTTTATGCAGATCAGCTCAGGAGCTCAAAAATGGAACTGGAAATCTCCCCAAGAAAAAAAATAGATACAGGGGGAAAATAAAAGAACCGAAGAGCATCAACAACTCAGTGGCGGAGTGGTCACCCTGCAGAGCTCGGTTTGAGGGGTGCTCAGTGACTGAGCCTCCAACATCTCCATCCATCAGGGATCTCTGGGAATTCGGTCGGTCTGGAGACAAGGCACGCACTCTAATCAAGTGTTACAAACACCCACCATGAGTCAAAACAGCAGCTCAGGGAAAAGAGGCGGCTCAAACGAGGGCAACTGGACACTTATTGAGCCGATTTGTTAATGGCTGAACTGATTTTGTGAGGGGCTGGCCCACGGCAGGGGGTGGAAAGAGAGAATCATTGAGGGCCTTTCCAACCTGTTCTGGGAGTCGGTGATAACGCCCCGAATCTCGATGTTATCAGACAAATCCTCTGCTCAGGGAGGCAAAGAGGTGCCAGTGTGGCAGTGACACCTCGAGAAGGGCCTGTGGTAGCACCCGGGTGGGAGCGGTGCAGGCAGCTCTCCCTGTCCCGGGAGCCCGCGGCTCGGAATTCCTGATGGCACTATCCAGGAATTCCTGATGGCACCATCCAGGAACTCCTGATGGCATCATCCAGGAGCTCCTGATGGCATCATCCAGGAACTCCTGATGGCACCACCCAGGAGCTCCTGATGGCATCATCCAGGAATTCCTGATGGTCTCATCCAGGAACTCCTGATGGCATCATCCAGGAACTCCTGATGGCACCATCTCGGATTTCCTGATGGCACCATCCAGGAATTCCTGAGAGCACCATCTGGGAATTCCTGATGGCACCATCCAGGAACTCCTGATGGCATCATCCAGGAATTCCTGACAGCACCCTCCAGGAATTCCTGATGGCACCATCCAGGAATTCCTGATGGCATCATCCAGGAATTCCTGAGAGCACCATCCAGGAACTCCTGGTGGCATCATCCAGGAATTCCTGATGGCATCATCCAGGAACTCATGATGGCATCATCCAGGAATTCCTGATGGCATCATCCAGGAACTCCTGATGGCAACATCCAGCAGTGAAGGCTCAAACAGAAACACAAAAACTCGGCCGGAACAGCGGAATTAACTGAAGAGAATACAAATTAGCCCACAGATTTATTCCTCACACTGACATAATAAACAAATATTGATGGTTTCCCGTGGTGTAATACATCCTTATTCACTGCTTCACAACTCACTTGGAGCTTCATCATTTTCTCTTCGCTGCTTCTAAATGGCTGATTTATCCCATACTTGGGGAAATATTAGTCTGTTTACAGTGCTCAGATAGCAAACAGATTGTGCATCATTGAAGTAACAACGTGCAGACTTGCCATGGTTGATTGTTGTGCTCTTCACCTTGCTCGTCTTTCCTTTTTGTCACGCATCAGGGTTTTAGAGAAGAGAAGCAAACTCCATCCGCTCTGTAGTGAAGGGAAACACAGTTATGGATCTCTGTGATGACTTTTGGATCACTTCAGCACCTCAGGGTGGCTCCTGCCTTTGGAAAAATGTGATTTGGTCGCTGCATGACTCGGGAGAAGAGCAGAGGTCTGCAAAGCACAGGAAGGATGACGAGCCCCAAGGTGTCAGCCAAACCCACATCCTGTGCCTGAGGGTAAAACTGAGCTGCAGGCTTTGAACAAATGGAATCAGGGAACACGAAAGGGTTTGGGTTGAAAGGAAACCTAAAAATCATCTCATCCCACCCCTGCCATGGCAGGGACACCTCCCACTGTCCCAGGCTGCTCCCAGCCCCAATGTCCAGCCTGGCCTTGGGCACTGCCAGGGATCCAGGGGCAGCCCCAGCTGCTCTGGGAATTCCATCCCAGCCCCTCCCCACCCTCACAGGCAGGAATTCCATCCCAATATCCCATCCAGCCCTGCCCTCGGGCAGTCTGAAGCCATTCCCCATGTCCTGTCACTCCAGGCCCAATTCAAACACGGTGAAGCCCAAACACTCCTCACTTGGTGAATTCACAGTTCAGAGGAGAATAAACACTTTCTCCTGTCCTGGAGACACCCAAACCATCCCTTCACACTTCCCAAAGGCAAGCACAGAGAGGAATCAGTGCAGGAACACTGACAGTCCTGTATGATAAATGCTATTCCCAGCTCTTTCTTTGCTCTCAGAATGAAAAATACTCTCATGCATTAAGCACGCAGTACTTATTTTTCATAATGAAATGCCCCAAACGTTGAAAAATTCTCAGAAGAATTATTGTAGATGGAATCTTTGTATATAGATAAGTTGACAGAGTTTCACTGTGAACTTTCCTAAAACCAGGATCTTGTTCAGGGGAATGAAGAGCCAGAGGGGTTCTAGGCCAGCTCTGGACTTGCACAATCTCACAGAAATTAAAACATTCCTATTAAGACCCACAACCACAAAATTAAATTGAAGGTCTTGTACTAATTCTGAGATTTAAGAATCTCTCATGAGATCCAGTATTATTAAAATTTAAATAAATAAAATGCAAGACTGCTGTAAGTTGTCTGTGCTCAGCTAGCACCAGTGTTAGGGATTTTGATTGAAATTATCTGACAGACTTTATTCCACTGTTTCCACCTTATTATGCATAATTGCTTCTAGATTTCTGATCTAGTTTCTTGACATTAACACAGAATATAAATTAGAAGTTACTTTATAAAGTGAGCTCTACTGAGAGCTGAGAGTTTGGAATCAAACTCTACATAGATCAAAATACTCACAATTTGCTCTGTAGCACTTGAGTTTTACTAAATGAGTTAAATGCTTGAAAAGTTTCTTCCACACTTTCAAACTCCAGACATGAAACTGTGCCTAACTGTGTTATTTTGTGCTGTATTCTAATATGTCTGTTAAGTTATTCTATGTAATATGTAAAATGAATCAAAGGCTGCCAGAAGGTTTAATTTGCTTTTGGAGCATTTTTGCAAGCAATATGTTAGAAAGTGTAATTCACAGTTTGTTTCAAATGAGGGGAAAAACAGATATATCAATGGAAAGTGAAACTATTTTACCTCGATTATTGATCTTAGAAAGGGGAACATTTTAATTAAATCTCCCATTTGCAACTTAATGCTCTGGTTCTGCATGAGAACTCATTGGGATGAGATGAAGGATGTGTGTGAGAGGTGTGCAAATCACACTGCTCACAACCGCAGGGGCTCGAAGGGAGAAAAGGGTCACACGTGGCAAGGGCTGGAAGAAACTGCTCCCCAAACATCTGATTGGAGTTCCTCTGGGATTTTCTACCTCGCTCCAAGGGCTGAATGATTTAAGCCCACTGAGAAAATTGGAACTTGAGGTAGATTCTTCCCATTCCCATCCTTCTCCAAGACAGCAAGGACATTCTCACCAGTACCTCTGCCCTGGCGAGGAGCCCAAAGCACAATTATTTTCCTTATATTTTTTTTTACTCCAGGTTACAGTCGCAGGTCTTTCTGGATGAGTTTCTGTCGAGAAATCCCTACATCCACCCATCTTGTGCTCCACCCTGGGGAATGCGGGCTGAGCTGAGGGAAAGCTGCCTTTGGCCAACACCTCCCACCATCCATCGGCGGCTTCGCACCCCCCTTGCTCTGCTGGGCAGCATTTCTCTCCCGGCTGCCTTTTGGAATTCTTTAATCACGGGAAATATTCCAGTTTTAATCCATCTGGGGCTCTGCCCGGAGCCCTGCTGATTCCTGTGATCCCCACGGGGGTTGTGTTGGAACAATCCCACATTTCCACGTTCAGTCTGGGCAGAAATCTGCCCTGAGGACTTGGAGTCCTACACCACATCCTATAAATCCCAGCAGCGGCTTTTGGCCATCCCTCCCAGCTGCCAGACTCTGCTGCAGGAGATCAAACACATCGATACGGCATCGATTGGGTGGGACCTGTCTGTTGGAGATCTCCCCATCAGACAATTTTATCTTCACCATCACTACAGGCAGGGAAATCAGCTCACAGGAGGGGAATCCGTCCCTAAAGCATCCAAACCCAACCTCTGGGGACACCGGGATTTTTTGGTGGAAGTCCAAAAGCCCCAGGAGTTGAGAGAAAGGCAGGGGCATTGGCAGGGACATTAGCAGGGACTGGTTCAGCTTGGAAAAGCCCTTGAGGATGATTGAGTCCAACCATTCCCCGGCCCTGCCGAGCCCACGCTGATCCCTTCAAACTCCCGCAGGGCTGGGGCCTCCAGCGATTCCTTGGAAAACCTTTTCCAACACTTGTGGTGAAGAAATTTCTCCTGATGTCCATCCTTATCTTCCCCTGGTGCAGCTTGAGGCAGTTCCCTCTTGTCCTGGTGCTTGTCCCCCTTTTAAAGCCCGTACAAACCACACCAGCTCTTACCCGGCCGAATTTGTCATTTTCTAGGGCAGAACTTAATAGAACTTGCATTTTGCATTTGCTCCCATCATAGCAAGACTGTATTAATGAATTTTATGGGATTGCCAGCAGCCCCAATAACATCTCTCAGCACTCCTCCCTGCCCACTGTTTGAGGAGAAACCTTTCCCCTCAGACACCTTTGCTGAATCTTTGTGGCAGCCCTGTTATCTGACACTCAGATAACTCTGACACTCAGCAGACTGAACCCCTCAGGTGCCACCGGAGGAGCAGAGTCCGTATCCATCTCCTGACCCTGGGATCCGTGGACACTTTGGTGTCACCCGAACCACCCAGGAGAGCCGAGGAGGGACATCTGTAAATCACAGCAAACACACAGCCCGAGCCTTTCCCTGCTCTCCCTGCAGGGAAACCAATCCCTTCCCACAGCTCCTGCTAACACCAAACCCCGTGCAACCAAGCCCTTCCCCACTCCATGAGTTATTTCCAGTGGCTATTCCTCCGTGTGCTTTTCCATTTCTGCCCAGCTGTAGATTTCCAGCTCTCCTGAATAGTGCTGCAAAACGTAATAATCCTGCTGCTCTCCATCCAGCTTAATAACGCCGAGAGATTGCCTAATCAATCTCATTTTTGAAAAAGAATACATTTGTGATTATTTTGATTTGCTTTCTGCTTTTCCGGATTCAATTTCTCCTGTTTTACAATGCAATTTTTCTTTTCTATATCGGGGGGGATAGGAAAACAGTTGTGTTTTTTTAGTTCAAAACTGAGACCTAACATTAAAAATCACTGGTTCCAACTGCAAAGGTAAAATCACTTGAAATCATTAAAGCTATGGTAACATCACAGTGTTTTCACATTCACAGAAATCTTTTAATGAAATGGTGTTTCAACCCATTTGCAAGATCCATTTGAACCCCAAATATCTTTTTCTTCCCCGCCTCTTATCTAAATCATAAACAGCCAGCAGAACTCATGGATTGAATCTTTGGAAATAAATTATTGAAATAACTGGGTAATTTTTCTGCTTCTTATTTCTGTGATCTGCTCAGGATTGCTTCAGGTGTATTTATTATTAATAGTTGTTAATAAGATGTTAATTACCAGGCCAGACATCTCCCTGCACATGGCTGTTGGCAGCAGACTCCTGAAATTATTGAGTATTTGCTATTTACTGTGAGGAATTGGTCAGCTGAGTGACATGGGTTGTTTTTGTTTTATGACAGGCCATATAGGAAAATAGCTAAAAACCAGGAAATATCTTTGCTTGCCTGGAAGTCGAGACAGATGAAGGAAGAGCACCCATATCTCAGTGATGTACGGAAAATTATTCATGAAAATATTAATGAATATTGAAAGATTAAAGGGCTGGAATATAACCAAACCCAAATCGGTCTCTGCAATTCAAAGGAGCATATTCAGAATTGGTTTGCAGCAATCCAAGAGCTTCTTGAGGCTCCTCCAGTGTGTAACACCCCTTGTAAAATTAGTTACTGCATATGTGAGCTCATGTGCATCCAGAGGAGAGACCGAGTCCCGAGCGAGCTCCTCTCATTCTCTGATTTGCTGTTCCGTGACTTTTCCTAAGGAACGGCACTTTATCAGCAGCCAGCACACCGGGATGAGAGGGGAACTCCCACAGCAATCCCAGTGCTTCCCCACGCCCCCAAATCTCCTTCCTGGGCTCTTCCCCCTGCTCTGCTCGGCTGCTGTGGGTCCCCATCACTGCCACTGGCCTCTGGAGTTTAATATTCCAGCACATCCCTGCATTATTTGGAGCTGAACACACAAATCACACCTCTATTTTTCATCTGATTCTCCGGCATTGAGCTGGAAGGGAACAGCCTGGCAAGGAGCAAATCTGACCTCAGGTCTCCTGATATTCCCTCCTGGGCTCGCTCTGGGATTTCAACACAGTTATACTGCATTAATGCCTAAAAAAACCAGATTTGGCTGGGATTTGTTTTCCTCTGTTGAG
>VZRO01002602.1:991258-1009050 GCA_013397915.1 Daphoenositta chrysoptera
TTTTGGCTGGTTTTTTTTTTCCTGTTTTGGGGGGGGGGGGGTTTAGGCAAGCAGGTGAGTTATTGTTTTATTAATATTTGAAAATTGCTAGAAATTAAAAATCAAATAACTTCCCTTGAAATTGAGGACTCGGATTTTTCTGAGGTTTTTACTGGAAGATCTCATTGACAGCAGTGGGTCAGAGGCTGGCCCTGGAAAATGTGTTTTATACCCCAGCGACTAACCCTGGTGTCTGGCTCAGAGTGGGATGAAACCCTGGCAACAGGAGTTGTCAGATACATCTAATCGAAAAGCAGGAAAAACAGTAAACAGCACTCAGGACCTCTGGGAACAATTCCTTCCCCTGAACTGCAGGCAGGGGAAAAATCTTTACCTGAGCTACATTTCAAGGCAAGTTTTCTATGGAAACCAGGTCCAGGTGAACACCAGGAGCACATCCTGGAATGGCTGAGCCCGGAGCAGAGGACACCTGGAGCCAGGTGCCACCACAGGGTCACAGGGAGAGAGGCTCCCACTGGGCTGTGAGAAAAGCTCGGCTTAAATCTCCCTCAGCACTCACCTCAGCAGCGCTTCTCTGCTGGTGCCTTGGATCAAAATGCTCCTTTGCTATGATATTCTCCCTTTTTTTACATTTCCTACAGCGCTTGTCTGGACAGAACGGGAGGAAAAGGCAGGGAGAGGATTTTGGGTACAACTGGGCCACTTGCAGCTCCTGGCAGAGCCCTCCTGGTCAAATCTTCCCTGGTTTCAGTCAGGGGAGCTGGAGAGGGACTTCTTCAGGGGAATGTAGTGTGAGGATGAGAGGGAATGGCTTTGAACTGCAAGAGAGGAGCTTTAGATGGGATATTGGGAAGGAATTGTTCCCTGTGGGGGTGGGCAGGCCCTGGCACAGGGTGCCCAGAGCAGCTGTGGCTGCCCCTGGATCCCTGGCAGTGCCCAAGGCCAGGCTGGACATTGGGGCTGGGAGCAGCCTGGGACAGTGGAATTTGTCCCTGCCCACGGCACTGGATGAGCTTTAAGTCCCTTCCAACCCAAATAATTCTGTGATTTTGTGATCCAGACTTGTTTGACATCAAAGCAATGTTTAATTTGAAAACTTGTGTTTTTCCAAGCTCCCACCTCTGTGAAACCCCTAACTGGACTTCAAACTCATCTGATTAGACACCTATCTGTTAAAAATTACAAACCTAAATGTTTCCGGATCATTTATTTGTGTTCATCGGCAGCACTAAATATGACCTCTATTCCTAAATGTATTTCAATGTGCTAAAATCAGTGTATCCAGAATCAATCCTTCCATTCAACTCTGAGCTGAAGAAATGCAGCTCAAGGTTGTATCAGACCAAAAATTTTTCTGGTTAATTTCTTAAATCAGCTCCACTCTGCTGTTATTTCATTTTGGCTCTGCACAGAAGGCAGGTGAATGTCCCAGAGCACACACCTCCCACAGCCACCTAAGGGATAAACCCAGCTTGGAAGAGGTGATATGCAAAAAAGTTAAAGGAGACAAATGAATAAAGATTTTTTTTTTCCTCGTTCTGAATTACATACGGTAGAAATAGGAGCCATTTATTATTTTGTGGCTGAAGCAGAGCTGCCAGCATTATCGAGGCAATACTTAGATAACCCCCAGGAGAGATAAGCAATAAAAAGTGCCCTGCGAGCAATATTACCTCCTAAAGCACCACGGCCAGATGGATCTACAGCTGAATTTCATAGAGCATCAGTGATAAATTACTTCCAATTTCATCTGTGATTTACAAATATTCTTTGGAGACTAAAGAAATGTCTTCTTATTTTAATTAACCACCATTGCTGTCTTCTCAAAACAGGGTGAAAATCTCAAGTGCAGCTGATTCCAACCCCTTCACCAAAATCTGAGCTATTAGCTCAGAGAAAGTCAGAGAGTTCTGCCTCCTTATCTTCTCAAACTGGATTTGTTCTGGGCAAATTTCTAACAGATGGTTCCCAGTATCTAATGAATACAGCAGGCCATTACAAATGGGACACGAGATACACTCAGATAAAGCAAAAGGAGTTTGAAAGAGTGTTTAAAAATACTTCAGAAGTTCAGGCAAATGTAGCTAATTTAGACTCAGGTACAGCTAATGACTTGAATTAAAACAACAAGGCAGAAAATGTTTTCAATTTGAAATGAAACTCATTTAGCATCTAATAAGCCTCCCTCTTGTTTGAGAGCTTTGCCAGAACTCCTGGAGTAGCTGAACAGGAGCTCACTTCACTCTTCCATTAAATACTTCGTGTGAAAATGGAAGAGTAATTTCTTCTTTTTTTTTTTTTTTAAGAATATAAATAGAAGTGGAAAAAAAAAGGAAACTTGAGTCACACAACCTATTCTTTAAGAACTACAGAAATAAAGGTTTTGGGGATAAAAAAAGGTGGAGGAGCTGGGGAGAACTTCCCAGCTACAGGAATAAAAGAGGTTTCTGAGCAGATGTTTCCAAAATATCCGTTCCAGGCTCCAGGTGCTGAAGGTCAAATTGAATGGGACATAAAAATAAAGGGTGTGCTGGGAAACGGGGTGGGGTGACAGGGATGGGGTGAAGGATATCATGGAGTTATCATGGAATTTCATGGGATTTTCTCCAATTTGTCCCAAACTCCTTCAATCTTGGCTCCTTCCTCAGCCGTGAGTGCAGCACAGGATGAGTGGAAGGCTGCAGGATAAAATTGTGTGTGAAGCAGCTTCTCTTCAGGCATCTCCAGAATATTCTGGGCTCGCTGTCGCAAGGTGACAACAGGATTGCTTGGAAACTCTCTGTTTTTCCAGCCTGTGTTAAAAAGACCATCAGGGGCTTGCTGCTCTTTTCCTGCCTGCTGTAAAGCACAAAATGGGAAGGAAACCGAGTTTTGTACCTGCCCCAAGGAGCCCCCAGCTCTCTCTGTCCCCTGTTTCAGGGCAGAAACCGTTCCTGAGATAATGAAAGGAAAATTTTCAGTGCTTGATAACCCTTCCCATGAAGATTTTTTCCCTAATATCCGATTTAAACCTTCCCTGGCACAACTTGAGGCTGCTTCCTTTTGTCCTGTCCCTTGTGCGTGCCAGTGTTTGTGTAACGTGCAAGTGACAGTGTAAAACTGATAACACCTGCTCAGGAAATGACTGACATGACAGAGCTGTGCTGCATTTTTAATGACAACAAATGTAATTTTCTAAAGAGACGGATACAAAACCCGAGACAGGGAAAAAGCCAAGAGCGTCCCATTTGTCATCAAACACTCTGAAACGTCTGCAGATGGAAAAGAAATCCCAGTGTGGCGTGTGGGATGGGAATCTCTCATGGAAGTGTATTGACAATGCAAGTGGTTTAATCAGTTAAATTATCATTTTGTACAGAAAAAAGGCAGATTTGCTTAACGACCTCACTACTCCGGGGAAGGAAGGAGAAATTGTCAATAAAAGCAATTACAAGTTAAATGAGAGAGGCAAGCACGGTACAGGATGGGTCTTGCTTTTTTTTTTTGAAATGTATTTTTATTTGTAATTGCAAATAATTGTCCTGACACAAAGCAAGTGTGTCTCACAACAGGTCAATACTGGAGGATCACCCTGAAGATAAATACAGTTAGGTAGAAAAGAAAATTTGAGTGATGATTCCTAAACAGGCTCTTCCTATGTGATAACAGGAAAGATTTCATTTGGCTGGATTGGCATAAAAAGTGACCTTGATGGTGAAGGGGAAACAGAATTCTAGCAAGATTTCAGGCCCTACTATAGCATGAACCCTAAAAAACACATTTTCATGTGGTTTAGAACAATTTTTATCCCGTGAGGTGCTTCCTCAGCAGGTCCATTGTTCCACTGCCATCTGGGAATTCCCAGGAATGGCCAAAGGCTCAGTTCAGTGATGATTTTGGGCTGATTTAAAGAGGAGAAAAGGGGCAATGCTGTCTGTGACCTGAGATACTGCAGAGCAGGACCACAGAAATAATTTAATTAACTCTGGTTTTGTGTGATAATTGTCTGTGGGGAACGATGACTTCTGTTGGTATCCATATGTAGGGATGAAAACTGGGCTGCAGCACCATGGGAGACTTTTTCCTTTTTCCAGAGGTCTTCATTAGAGTTTATTTTACTGATGAAACAGCATGGACTGCTAAAGAATATTATTTTTCATTCCTGCATGGATTCAGAGAACCTTAGAATGGGTTGGGATGAGAAGGACCTAAAGGATCATCCAGTTCCACCCCCTACCACGGGCAGGGACAACTCCCACTGTCCCAGGTTACTCCAAGCCCGTCCAACCTGGCCTTGGACACTTCCAGGGATGGATGGAGAGCAAAGCTCCCCATGGGTACCTGAAGTGAACACTTTTAAGCAGCCAAAAACCAACTTGCAGGGACACCCAAGCCCTGCAGCAGCTGCTTTCCTTAGGAGGAGGCTGACTCTTGTCCACAAGTGACGGGGTTCAGTGTGAGAGACAACTCGGGCACCACGAATCCCCAATTTCCACGTGAGCAGATGACAGGAGTGTCTCAAGTGCTGATGAGTTTACCTGCAGGAAGCTCTGGAGTGCAAATAATTGAGAACTGCACTGATCACGGGGCTTTAATGGCTCTTCACAGAGCAGGGGGAGGCTGCTCAAACATTTCTGCATCGGCAGAGCCCTTGGAGCCTCTCCTGCCCCTGCCTCCCGTCCTGCTGCAGCCCCGGGGTGCAGATCCCAGAGTTTGGGGGTCTGCTGGGAGCAGGGCAGATGGAATTACCCGGATTAAAGGACTCAAAGCACAGCAAACCTCGGGGTGATGTTTTTTCTAACTCGGATCATTCGCTGATCCGATTTGCAGCGCAGCCCTGGAGTTACAGCCGGGGGGCAGGAGGAAGGAGCAGGAATTCTGGTGCTTCAGCCTGGGAAAATGCTCTGCTGCCCACGGCTGGCTTGTGTTGCCTGGTGAGATCCCACCCAAACCTCATCTTAAACTCGGTCAATAGGACAGAGATATTAAGGATATGAGGGGTTTTTTTTCTCTGGGTGGGTTTAGATAATATCAAAGAGCAAACCGTCTCAATATCCTGACAGTCTGTCTCTTCAAGGTCAGGCTGGATGGAGATCTGACCAGCCTGGGCAGTGGGAGTTGTCCATGGCAGGGGGTTGGAAATAAATGAATTTTAAGTTTTTTTCCAACCCAAACCTTTCTGTGATTCCTAAATGCAATGTGGGCTTTTTGTTTTCTGCTGAACCCTTCAACACAGCCACGTGCAGTGATCACTGGGGTCAAAATTCCAGCCCTGTGGAAGCAGAAACCTCTGGGAATTTGGGGGAGCAAGGGATGGGTGAGGTGGGGGACCTTTGCCACCACTGCAGCAGTGAAGGAGCTGTGGGCACCCAGCACCAGAGCCTGAATTCAACCAGAGTTTGTCCTAGGAAAATGTGATTTCCAGGGTAATCCTGTCGTGTGGCTCACAGGAAATGGAAAACAGCTTTGGATGTCGCAGATTCTTCTGTTTCCAGTCTATTCAAAGCCACTGGAGGATTGTTTCAAAGCGCTCAGAATGAATAAGTTTCCATTCCAGGTGTCTCTTGGTTTTTTGATTACAAATGAGTTTTCAGTCCACCTGAAACAGATCAAACATTTCCACTGGGAGCTGCCAGTGGGGCTTGGGCACTTCTGGAATTCCTGCTGCTGGGTGTATTATGAGAGCAAGGGAGCAGAACTGCAAAACCTGATTGACATTGTTGAACAGAAAACGGAAAAATAAATTATTTTTTAATAAAATTGGAAATGAAAGCAGAAAGAAAGCTGTATGTCCCTAGCAAGGCAAAAAAAGCATGAAGAGAATACCCATTATAACAGAAAGTATTGAAAGCCCTGAATATTTGTTCTCAAAAATAGAAAAGATGAGCTGGCTCAGAGCTCTGATCTGGGCTCCCTGTTGATGGATCTGCCTGTTTCCTTGCTTTGTTTTCCTCTTAACAGTTATTATCCCTTCAAATATTGCAGGGAGAGAACATTTTAATGTTTTGTTTTTTTTTTTTTTTTTTTGAATTGACGCCTCAGAGTGAGAATGCTTGGACAATTTTCAATCTACATCCAGAAGAGCAAACGCTCTCTTTTTTTCATGCTAGGGAGAAACATGAAAATGGAAGGATTGGGCAAGGAGAGTTTTCACCATCCCAGTTCTTCACCAAGGGAATTTTCTCTTCCCAGATCCCAGGGGTTGCTGGAACTGGGATGGGGTTCCAGCCCCAGGGAGGACCTTCCCTGTCTCGCCACCACCCGAGTGTCCGTCGCTGCCGCCTTGGCAGAAACTTCTGCCCCTCCAGATCTTCCCAGTGTAGTCACTCCTCAACCCAATTCTGTCAAGGAGATCCAGTTAACTCCAGCACTTTTAATAGTAGAGGTTTCTGGTTTCCTTTTTCGAGCTGGGTGTTTTTGACAGACTGCGGAGCTGAGTGGGCAGGGAACGAGTTACACTTGGACAGATGGTCCTTGAATTCCCAGCACTGCTACTACAGCCAGGGAGGGGCTGGGATGGTGCAGCGAAGGAGATTGGAGCTCTTGTGCAGGAGAGATGGAAACAGAGATGGACACGAAGCCTGGCTTGGAAAAACTCACCTCCCTAAAACACCAAATATCCAAGAGAGGTGAGAAGCTGAAGTGGAATAAATCATCTCCCTCAGCACCACAGGAAAGAACAGACTCCAGACCCTACAGGAATGATGGTAGGAGCTCCCAGATTTGTGGGCAGATCCAAGGGGTTTGTCACCATGCTGGCCTATCCCAAAAGACATTTATAGATGAGGCTCTTTGGGATAATTCCCTGGGCTTCTCCTGGTGGCAGCAGGGAGGGGAGCTGCTGACGGGGTCCAGCCTGCAGAGATCAGCCCAGGCTCACAAATGAACCCTCTAACAAGGCCAGGAATTGAACTCCTTTCTACATCTGTTGACTTAATCACAAAGCCAACACTTGCTGCAGCCAGCAGAGCTCTTCCAAACCTAAATCCAGTAATTTCATTGCATTATTAATACATGAACAGAGAAAAACCCAGCTGAAACCACAGGGAAAGCAGTTGGGATATGATATTTGTTGTGATTTTTCCCATTCCCCTTTTAGCCACTGATGTGTGTGGATTGGGATTTCAGGTACAAATACCTGTCAGAGAAATTCCTGACCTTATCTAACCACATTTTCACCTCTTCCCTGATAACAGAGCTCTTTCCTATGGCCAAATTGTGAATTAAAGAAAAGTGATCAATCAGCAGTTATTGGGATGCAGATATGAATACCATGGATAATATCCTAATTATTTTCCTTATACCACAGCTGGTTTGGGTTTTTCTTTTACATTTTCATAATCCTGCCCTAACTGCTGATTGATCAGTTTTCTTTAATTCACAATTTGGCCACAGGAAAGAGCTCTGTTAGCTGTGGTGTTTCTGTGGGAAGAGGTGAAAACGTGGTTAGATGAGGTCAGGAATTTCTCTGACAGGTATTTGTACCTGAAATCCCAATCCACACACATCAGTGGCTAAAAGGGGAATGGGAACAATCAGAACAAATATCATATCCCAGCTGCTTTCTCTGTGGTTTCAGCTGGGTTTCTCTCCGTGCATTTCTGTTTAATTAATCCTCTGCTAGATGATGCTGTTAGCAGGATTCCTGTTCTCTCTTTGGTATCTCAAAGCCAGCAAAGTGGGTTGTGGTGGTTGAACAATAATGCCATTAATGGCTCCATGTGGTTGGCAAGTGTTGCCAAGGAGATAAAATGATTTTTTTAAATAGTTGTGTAATTCAAGGTGGGTCCTGAAGTGAAATTTCTGCTTTGTTTGCTGTCATCCTGCTCTGGATGTGAGAGTGAGAGAACCTTGTTCCTGTTTGGGAGCACGAAGGAAGTGGAACAGAGGACATCTCAGTCTATTGATTTTTCACTTGTTTCTTTCCACCTTCCTAAAGCATTTTCTGGCCTTTTAAATTTCCTCTATCATCAAGTTGTTACTGCTGGAGTTGTAAGATGGGCTCTATAAATGTCTTTCCCTCATTACATAATGCCCTTAGTCAGGCTGTCGTCTATAATTAAGTTCTGCTCTTTAGTCTGTAAACAGCAACAGGAGGTTTTTCTCTAAACTCCTTCACATTAACAGGACTTTAATTTGATATCCAGGGGGGATCATCTGGACAGATTAAACACTCCTGCTTAGGATGGGACAGCACGGGACCATCCATGACTCTTGGAATTCCATAGGAATCGCTAATTATGACCACAGGTGGTTCAGGAATAGGGAACAGAGGTGATGCCACCCCTAAGGGTTTTTCAAACGCATTCCTACAGCATTTTCCAGTCCCTTCTTGGCTGGAATTTTGATTGAGGACCGCACAAGATGAATCTTAAAGCTTAACCTTGCAATTTGTGCCTTTGTCTTGTGGCTGCTCTGAAAACTTTGGAGGAATCCGAGGAGGAATCCAAGGAGGCTCTGAGCAAAGTCCCCTTGCCTTGACCCTCACTGCATTTGCAATTCCTGTCTCTCCATCAGCAGCAGCCTGGGGCTGATGGCACTGGAGCTTTCAGCTCTCAGGGAATTGTTTGCCAGGTTCTGAGATTCCCTGCTCTAATGACATCCCAGAACCACAGCCCCAAGCAGAAAGGAAGCTGTGGACAGGAGGATTCTGTGCATTTCATGTTTTCTAAAGATTCAGGGCATTCACGAACATTTCCTGAAAAACGTGTCAGGTTTTCCAGCATGTAAAATTCTGACTTTTGGGAAATGAAATTTCTGTTCTCCCTGTAATCCTGGGAGACAGGGGAGAAAGTGAAAATGGATGCTTTTTGGGGTCTATGTCTTGGCAGGATTGGAAAAAAAGGTTGATTCCTCAGGAATAATACTAATACTAATAAATACTAATACTAATACTACTAATAGTATTCAAACCAACATAAGTACTATGGGTGTGACCCTGTGGTTTCCCCTCATTTTCTATTCCGTGGATGTGAAGGACATCAAGAATAGTTTTCCAAGGTCAAATCTGTGCCTGTGCTGCCTCACATCCCAACAAATGGATTTATTTCATTTCAGTTTGTTCACCCATCTGACCAGCTCCTGATCCTGCTCTTTTCCTACTTCATTAATATAAGTTTAAACCTTATTTTTTGGCAAAATCTGCTTGGATGCTGCTGGCTGGAGCACCTCGAGTCCCAGATTTGCAGGTATCAGGAAGACAATCCAAAGGGAGATTTTGCTGATTGCCATGGATTAATCAGACCAAACTGTGATGGATCCTGAAGCTGGGGGTGCACTTTAGTGAAACCCCTGAATATTCTCTGTAGTTCACCCACCACTTCAAGGTTTTCATTTTACTGCTTTTCTTCTTCTGGAGGTGCCAGAGGGATCAGAGAGAGGAGAGTTGCTGAGGGATGATTTGGAATTTCTCTCAGGGATGTGGACAATGTGGAGATGAGTAATGCAGCTATTTCTGATGAAGGAAAATACATCCCATAGACAGCGAGCAGCCAAACCCTTGATTCTTTCTATCAGGGCTCTGTGGGTGCACAGGTCGTTGAGTTTTTGATTTTAAAGGTCTTTTTTCAAGAGCTGTGAACAGAACAAGGCCAAATCCTCGGATGACCAGCACAATCCTTGTGTGGATGAGCTCTTCTGTAAATGACAACTGAGTCACATCATTTTGACTAATTGATCTTGTCTTGTGTGTTTGTGTATTGACAGGGAACCACTGACTGCTCTTCCCAGTTTGCTTTTGTATGGAAATGGAGCTTGCAAGAGTTACCAGCCAGGTCCCCGTGGAACTGGGATGGTGAGGGATCACCAGGCACTTTCAGGCGGATTTGTGCTCATGCAGTGGAAACAGCAAATTATTTTTTAAATTTTGAAGGTTTTTTGTTTGTTGGTTTTTTTGTTTTGTTTTTTGTTTTTTTGGTTTTTTTTAATGGCAAGCTAAATCAGGGCTTGCTCCTAGCAGTCACTGTTTGGGGTTAGCAGGGAAAATAAATCCATGGACACGGTAATATTTCCAAGGTTTTGGACTATGTTTGGTGCTTCTATCTTCAGGCACCTACAGCAGTGACCCTGACTTAGGAGCTGGTTGTTATAAACTCCTTTTTTAACCTGTATCAGCATTTTTATCCCTTCTGACACCTTGGAACAATTTTTTTATATCCTGAATTAAAACTGGGGGATCTCCACTGGCCGAATGGATGTCCTGAGAAGAGCAATGGAGCTGGGAAGGGTCTGGAGCCCCAGGAGAGCTGAGGGAGCTGGGAAAGGGGCTCAGCCTGGAGAAAAGGGGGACCAGGGGGCCCCTGTGGCTCTGCAGAGCTCCCTGACAGGAGGGAGGTTGAGCTCTGCCAGTGGGGTCGGGCTCTGCTCCCAGGGAACAGGGATGGGATGGGAATAAACGGGCTCAGGTTGTGCCTGGGTCACCATCCCTGAGGGTGTTCAAAAAACTTGGCACTTCAAATCATGGTTTAGTGGGCATTGGGGTGTTGGCCAAATCTTGGACTTAATGATCTCGGCGGTCTTACCCAACCCTAATGATGCTGTGATTCTGTGATTCTATTTCTGCAGTGCTGGTACAGCACAGAAATGCCCCCGAGCTTTATTTTCCCACCGAGCTGCTGAGCTGCAGCAGTTCTGCTCCACTTGGTGTCAAACCCATCCTGGGAAATGGGATAAGAAAGCGAATATTCAGCTCCACTTGTCTATATTTCTAAGGGGGAAGTGACATTTCATAAATACTCAACTATGCTGTTCTCAACATCCAATTTTCTATATTGGATTCATTGCTCAAATCTACTTACTTCAGAAGGCTGCAATGTTAATCTAACAAGTCCTGCAGTTTTACACGCAGCGTGTGGCTTTTCTTTTCATCTGACACGTGCATTTAAATGACCCCACAGCTTTAGGGCATCGAGACAACCATTATTTCGTTAGAACACTTCCACGGGATAATAAATAATTCCATGCATGATAACTCTTGAGAGGAAACAACTTGCGTGTGGCATGGCTGGGATCAGCTACGGCATTAATATGTGCTGGTAGGAAAATTTGTCTGTGGGCACGGCAGGAACGTGTTCCCAGAGGCCAAATATCAACTGTGCAGCAAAACTGAGCTGCTGCTCACGCTGCTGCGCCCGTTCCCTCTTTCACCTCTGCATTGGAACTGCCAGAGAAAAAATCCCAGTTAGTGACAGCTCTGGTAGATTTGAGCATTTGTAATTTTGGAGGCTGCACTGGCTCTGCTCAGCGCACCACTGAGCTCTTGTCAGCTGTTA
Source organism: Daphoenositta chrysoptera (assembly GCA_013397915.1). Classification (NCBI taxonomy): domain Eukaryota; kingdom Metazoa; phylum Chordata; class Aves; order Passeriformes; genus Daphoenositta; species Daphoenositta chrysoptera. The sequence goes on from VZRO01002602.1 coordinate 1,002,508, forward strand.
ATCAGCCGCAGTCAATTAGTGCTCTGACTATGGATTTGTGCAGGGTGTGACAGCCCTGAGTGGCTCTGTGGGACTAGAATGCAGCTGAGGAAGGGGAAAGAGACATTTCTAGAAATTCCTTGGTTCTGCACTACAAACTTGGGACACTTACGCAAATTTTGATCAAAGTTTTACCTTAAAGTTTTACGTTTCAGCCAGTCGCAATGAGCCATTTTATTTAGAATTCCGAAGCTTCTGGCCGACAGGACAGGGCAGTTGGTTTGTCCTAGGAATGGTCACCTGGAGTTTTTCCCCTCAGAGGAACCTCCTGGATGAGGGATTGCCCAGCAGGCGAGCGTGGGGTCACCCCACCTTCGTCTCCACAGGATTTTGTGTGGTCATCTGCTGGATCCAGGATTGTTTGTGCCCAGTGACTACTGGGAAACATGAAGGGACTCCAACATTATGGATAATGTGGAATCAGGGCAAGAAATGCCTCCTATTTGTGAGAAAAATAATGCTGTGTGGGGTAAACTTGTCAGAGCTCCTGGCTGAGCTTCTTCAGGGCCAAGGTTGGACTTGAGACCTCCTGAGGCCCCATCCAGCCTCACTCGTCCTGTGCTCCCACAAAAGTGGCAGGAAAAGGACAATTCATGACTTTCTGAGACCCTAAGGAGCTCTGAGAGGAAACATTGTGTTGACTCCTCAAGAAAATGCAAATTGTCGTGATTCATCTCAAGTCTCCCCTTCCAGAGCAGCACACAGCTCAAAACCAATTAACTCCATTCCTTCAGAATTTAAAGAAATGAGCTTTCACGTCCAAAAAAAAATTGAAATTTTGGGTTAAAAGTTTTAATTTAGCTTCAAAGTTCACCTCTTTTCTCTCAGGAGATGCATTCCACGGAGCACTGAATATATTCATGTACACAGACAAGGGGGATTCATTAACTGGGTGAAGCATGGGGACTTTCCTCTGTTTTGTTGACACTTCCTTTCATATGGAAAATCCAGCGCCAAGTTCTCATCTATTCATGTTGTGGCGCCCCTTGTAAAAGTCGATATGTCACTATTTTCTGTGTGTCAGCCCAGACTGATGGCAGTGCTGACTTTAAAGACAGGTCAGGAAGGCACCGGGAAAAAAAAGCAACAACCTTTGCTGAAGCAGAGTGATGCTAAATGTCACAGAACAAAGATTTAGCTGCACTTTCCAGAGCTGACATGCAAAACGTGGCCACTGAGGAGTGCGGGGTTTGCTTAAATCCCAACAAAACCTGCAACATTATACCCAGATACCTCACTGCTTCCTCATTCCCCTCCGAAACGCCCATTTCAAGGGCTGAGCTCCCTTCCAGCAGTGCTGCAGCTCTGCATCACCCAGGGCAGGGCTCGCTGGAGTTTTTAGCTCCTGCTCAGCCTTCCCCAGCAGCTGGAGGAGCATCCACTCACACCCACCTCAGGATATTGTCTCTTTTCCCATTAGCCCACTACTCCCAGTGCATCCAGACTAAAAAATTGGCTTAAAACTGCTTCTGGCTACCCAGAGCAGTTGGGGAGAGAGCAGAGGCACTGGAAGCGCCTCAGACCCGGGAATTCTGTGCTGGCATCAGCCCCATTTCCATTCCCCGTCTCCTGCTATTTTTTAAAATTCACGCATTACCATAGTGCTGCACAGCCCTGCAGAAATCCATCCTGACTTGCCTCAAGCGCACAAAAAGTCGGGGCTGAGAGCTGAGCTGAGTCTTATTCACAGGAGCAATTGTCATCAGAGCCAGCCATCCTCCCTGCAGGGGCTGGGATGCCGAAATCCCCGCCTGGCGCTCTCCAGAGGGTCGGGACGGAGGGGTTGGGAGCCAGAGCATCTGCCTGGGCACAGCTGAGGACCCGATTTCCCTCTGCTCCTGCCTGTGACCTCCATTGTGATGCCCATATTGTTCCTTCAGTGCTGGGAATCAAAGGCAAGAGCAGCCTAAAAATACTTGAGCAGAAAAAAATGAGCTTTAATAAGTTGGTCTTTCCTTTGCATTTCAAAGGGTCTGTCACATCCCTCAAAGAGCCACATGTTTTTAGAGATAATGCCACCCAGACCAGAGACAGGATTCTATTCACACCAAAAATTATTGATTTTTTAAACTGAATTGGAGTGAAAATAGAGGTGAACAAGATACTCCTCAGTCCAGTGATATGCTGTAGAATATGTCAGCTAGAGGTCACTTGATTTTTTTAATATATATATATATACATATAATGTGTAGAGCCAAGCCTGGAAGTGGCAGAGCAGCTTTGTCACCTGGGTGTCATCAATTCCCAAAGTTTTCCTGGATATTAATGCAGGATTCTATAAGATCATATTTAAAGGAGGATTAAATAAATCAAAACAACATTCTGCCGTCTCTAGTTCCATGCTGCACCTTTTTGGGAAAGTATGAAAACAAAACCCACAATTTAAAGCTTAAAGATTTCACTTTCAGCTTCTTCTGATATTGCATTCCTGGGGAACTTGCGTCTTATATCCAACATTTTAGGAACTTTGATCAGCACAACAACATCTGGGAGATTTGCTGGAACTGGAGGATAAGTTCTAGTTGCAACTTGGTTCTTAATATACAACAGATTGAATAATTGTGAGTGACAGCCATAATTATTTAAACTATTGCACTGTGTAGCCCCACCTCCCCTTTAATGGTTCAGGGAAGAATATATGTATCAGATTAGCATAAATTTAATTTACTGTCTCACAGAAAATGCAAATCAAGAAGGCAAAACTTTAAGTAGCATTCATTCAGTTTTTCATGCAGGACAAGGATTCTTACCAAGGGTGAGGCACAAACAAATCAGCATAAACTCTGGGAGTAATTTGAATTTATCTGTGAAGGTGGAGCAGAGTGCTGAGCGTTCCCTTTACGGTCTGGATGACGCTGTTTTAGGAATCCTGAATTTCTTTTTCCTTCTCTGCCAATTTTCTCAAACGTGCTGGAATTCACCCCCCCTCAAATTCCTTGCTAAAACCCCTTATTTATTTTTATTTATATTATTTTGAGGTCAGCTCTTCAGCAATGCCAGCGAGCTGTAACTGAGGGTGTGAATTCCCCAAATATTTTCAGCCCAAGACCAAGATTTAGCTTTGTTTTAGCTCTGACACTGGACTCTCAGTGGATGATCCATCTCCTTCCTGGGATGATTAACCCGGAGCAATTATCAGGGTGGGGTCAGCAGCCAGATCAGCACCTCAGCATCCCCCTCAAACCACCCCGGGAGATGCTGCTCCCCCCTGCACAAAACCTCCCCTCAGAGCCTTTTTTCGGGCAAGTCTGGGGACATCACCAGCCTTTGAGGTGCACCCCGAAATCCTCTCCCAACTGCAAGTCAACTACGCCTTTCTACAGCACGACAAGGTTTTAACACGATTCCTATGTTTATATATATATATTTTTAAAGTCAGAGTTCCTTATTTATCATAGGATTCGAGAAACAAAGGTCTCCTGCCTTTGATTTCCTGGGAGAAAACATTTTACAGACGCCTCCAGAGAGTTCTGAGGGTTGTTTAAAGTCATCTGCTGTTTTTAAAGATGGAAGTTCAAGGGAAATGATTTCAAAGGAGCTCAGAGGAGAGGAGCTGAAGCTGGCACATCTTCTCATTTGTGTATTCCTCGGCTCTGATTTGAAGGAAGGAAAAGCCTCCTTGTTTTTTTGAGACAGAAGAACTGAAATTGCCAAGAAAATAAATCAGCTCTGAAGAAAGGAAGTTTTTTTTTCTATCATCTGGATGTAAATCCCGCACAAATGGAGTTGTAAGCAGAGGTTAAAGGAAGAACACAATGGTTGAACCTCTGCAGCCTCATCTGCTCCTGTTACAGAAGTTGTTCGAGGCGAGGCACTGGAATAAAATCTCTTGGGGAAGCATCAAACAAGACTGAAACGTTTATGAAAAACGGTGGGAAAGCGTAATTTTCTTAATTTTCTTAGCAGTTTTCACTGTACATCCCCATCTGTGCTCAAAACACTCTTCTGCCATGATTTCCCTTTTTTTTTTTTGAAGGTGCTGGGAATGCCTGATAACATCTGGGAGATTTTCTAGAACTGGAGGATAATTTCTACTTGTAATTTGCTTTTTTAATGCACAGATAACACTTCAGGAACAGAAGAAGTGGGAAGGAGCATCTTGCAATCCCTTTCCCCAGGAATCACTTGACCTTTGGAGCAGACCCTGTGTGAGAGGCTGCTTCTCTTCAGGGCTCTGTTTAGAAAAAAACACTGCAAAAGGCTCCACCTTTCCTGAAAAATGTTTATTTAATTCACCTGCAGCAACAGCAAGAGACTTTATAAACAGCCTGCAAGAGGCCTTTCTGATAATTTCTGCTTAGAACATCATCTTAAACTGTTATATCACATTGAACTCGAAAAATAAGCAAAAGCTTAAGTTAATTAAAATAAATTGATGGCCTTTCATTTACCAGTGGTGTGTTTACAGTTCCCTCATCTGTGGCATCTCCTGAACTGCTCCCAACGTGACACAATAATTTCAGAGAGGAAGAAGTGATTATTTCATCTCATTTAGGGTACTGTGGCATCATGGCAAGGCAGATTACCGACAAAATGGTGTGACAGCTTCATTCCTGAGAAAGAATTCTTATTTTTCCATCAGGTCCAGTATCTGCTGTTCACAGTAAGCTGCTGTATTCTCTGCTTGATCATAGTTAATTTTTTTCCTGTCTTGGCCATATTTTCTCGATTGCCATAGAAATGTCTTTGTTATTCTATTGTCTATAAAGCCAAGTTCTGCTTTAATATTTCATTCATTTGTGTCTTCAGTTAGCTCCACTTTGTTGCCCAACATATTCAGGGCTCAGTGACTTCAGAATCCTCTCCAGAACACTTAAGGCAAGGGTTTGACAGCTCATTTTAGACCTCTCTGAGCCTCTCTTCTCCAGCCTGGACATCAGGCACCTCTTGCCAGCAGCCCAGATCAAGCCAGACCCTCTTTGGATTAAATTGTTAAAGACAGCGAGGGCAGGAAGAGCCTTTGACAAAAATTTGTGTCACTTATGATGATGATGATAATTGAAATTTAATAATTTCATTTTTCAAAGATCATTTCACTGAATTTTACGAGCAGAACAATGCCCGAGGAGTGTTTTTGCTTAGAGACCTCACTGTTTATTGCTTTCCTGATCCCCACTTGCCATCTCACCCTCTTGCACTTGATGTTTGATCAATATTATGAGAAACCTGATCTGGTTGTCACTGAAACCACAGCAAAACGTTCTCCCTTTTGGTTCTTCTCTGTCTGGAAACACGACCAGGCTCTGATTTTTGTCTTTTAATTGACAAGAGAGTTTAGAGATGAGTCTGTATGTGGTTTTATTTGATGTGGTGGTGCCTTTCCTGGGGCTCTCACGGCCACATCTCCGAGCCCTTTCCGTGGGGGCCAGGGAGAAAAACAAGAGAAGGATAAAACAGCTCCGAAGATGTCCCCAAAATAACAAAAAATACAACTAATTAAATTTACTTTATGGCAGCGTTTAATCTTTTAAAATGATTTGAGGTTTGTTTTCCACCTCCTTCCCTGGTGGTTTCTCTGAACTCTTCGACATCAGTGAATTCTTTTTCCGTGCTGTTCCCCAGGCTGAATAAAACCCTGGTGAAAGTGTCTAACCCTGACTTGTATAATCCACTTTTGCAGATTAATATCTGAACTGAGCTGTGCTTTCTGTCCAGCCTGCCTGGCATTCTCTCTGCTGCGTTCAGTACACCTTCAAACAATCACTGGTCCCAAAGAAAGGATTAATCTGTCATTTCTTATTTAAATCCTTTATCAATAAATATTTGAAATTAAGACAAATGTGATAAATAAGGGATTTAATTAATCACAGAGTTTTAGTGTTTTCCTTTCAGGTTGGGTTTGGCCTTTATGCTTTCTGAAGTCTGTGGAGATTATTCAGTTTCTCTTGCAATCTTTTAATCTCTCTTATATGAAATATTTAAACTTTCAACATGTAATAATTATGAATAAGATCAAGATTGGATCTTACAGCTACCTAAGGTAAATTCTTTCATTTCAGCTGGTGATGGCCCGAGAGCATCCAAGTTACAAAATCCGCATTCTCCTGTTTCCTTTAAGGCAATATTGTTGCCACCTCTCTTATTTCAGTGTTCTCATCATGTTTCAGACTTGGCTGAAAGAGCCAAATTCTACCTGCTCGATTTCCCTATAAAGCCTGATTCTTTCAGTTTCAGTTGTTTATTTCTGAGATCTGGGTTTAGGAGGGACATGAGGATTTTGGGTTTCTTAGTCAAGTTCTAACTGGGTTGTGAAAAGCACAGAAAATTCTGTTGCAGAAAATGGAACTGAGTTCCTCAAAATCCCAGTGAATCTCTCTTGTCCTGTCCATGGACTTGGCAGTGCTGAGTTGGACTCAAGGACCCTACGGGTCTGCTCCAGCCTAAAAAAATCTGTGATTCTTTATCCTGAATTTGGAATGGACTGATGGTTGTGCCTAACAGGAATGGCTTTCATCTTCCTTCCTTCCTTCCTTCCTTCCTTCCTTCCTTCCTTCCTTCCTTCCT
>VZRO01002602.1:1009117-1028527 GCA_013397915.1 Daphoenositta chrysoptera
CTTCCTTCCTTCCTTCCTTCCCTCCTCCTTTCCTTCCTTCCCCCTTTTTCCAGCTCTCCATGAACTGCCTGAAAACCCATCATTATTCCAAGATAAGCCTCCTTCAATTCTCCTTTTTATCACCTCAAAACTTTAACGTTAGATTTTTAGACCTGTAGTTGTTCCTTCAGCAGGAGCCTTCCTTATTCCAGCTCCGAGGCAGAAACACATCGTTGAGTTTACACCGAGTTTTAGTTCCTTGTTTGTTCTCCTTTACCTTCACTTCAAATTGGGGATGTAAAAATAGCAAATGTCTTCATTTTGCTGATGCCAATTCCAGCTCTGTGTAAGGCAAATCCTTCCTGGTTTTGTGGCTTCATTTTATATCTCAGTCAACATTCTGCTGTTTGATCTTTTTTTGGTCAATAACGGAAGTAGCTTTGGTGACCCTCTCTCTGTTCCTCATCATGTGCTGTTTAATAATTGGAATTATGAGGCTTTGCTGCAGAAAACCTGATGGACAAGGCACATTCAGAACACCAACCCCCAAAATGGGGTAAGGGGAACCTCCTGGAAAGCACTCCCTGTTCTGCTCTGGGCCTCACTCTCCCTTTGCACAAAAAGCAGGGGGAAAAATGGGAAAAAAATGTCTAAAAGTTTCCTTTTTTCCCTTTTTTTGGCAAACTTTGTTTCTCCCTGCCTGGCAGGAGGCAGAAGCAGCTAATGTCTCCCTGCTGAAAGCATTAACTGATTGCATTGTTGCTTGAGCACAGCAGCTGTCCTTACACATTTAGACTCCCAGTGACAACAAAATTAAGGCAGCCTCCCCTTCTGTCAGGCAATAAAATGATTTTCTCAACTTCTTTATTTCTTCTGAGAACTTCTTAGTGCCTGCCTTTCTCTGGCTGTGGTGAGACGCCACATCTGAACTGATCAGAATGAAGGAGACCTTTTACTCAGTGCTTTCCAGAAAGGAAGAACAAAAAATAATCTGTATTCCGGTGGGCCCTGAGGGCTGATTTGCTGCACTTTTCCATTTGCTTTGGCTTGGTACACGTGGCTGGGTGTTTAATCTCATTTATGCCACCAGAGCTCTGCTCAGTGACTGCCCGTGGCTCTCTGGTGTCTGATGAGATGGGTCTGGCTGTGACACCCTTGGAAAAGAGCAGATCCCTGCCGGGGGGGATGGAGGGTGCTCCTGCAGGGGCTCCAATCTTTCACTTCGGGCCTGCAAGGGTCCTAAAGCTCTCTGCAAGACGATAAAACCAAATATCCACAAATACCTGCCTGTGCTGCTGCTGCCAGCTCAGCCTGGCAGAGGAAAGGCTCCCGCGGGAGTTGGAGCCGAATTCCACCTGCTCTTGCTGTCCTAAAGGAAGCAGGGAAGGGATCACCAAGCCCTTGGATGTCCTAAAGGAAGCAGGGAAGGGATCACCGAGCTCCTGGATGTCCTAAAGGAAGCAGGGAAGGGATCCCCAAGCTCCTGGATGTCCTAAAGGAAGCAGGGGAGGGATCACCAAGCTCCTGGATGTCCTAAAGGAAGCAGGGAAGGGATCACCAAGCCCTTGGATGTCCTAAAGGAAGCAGGGGAGGGATCACCAAGCTCTTGGATGTCCTAAAGGAAGCAGGGAAGGGATCACCGAGCTCTTGGATGTCCTAAAGGAAGCAGGGAAGGGATCACCGAGCTCCTGGATGTCCTAAAGGAAGCAGGGAAGGGATCACCAAGCTCCTGGATGTCCTAAAGGAAGCAGGGGAGGGATCCCCAAGCTCCTGGATGTCCTGCAGACCGTGCTGGTCCCCTGCTGCTGCTCTGGGCTCTGTCAGAACCCACCCATCCAGGCACTTTTGGGATTTCTGTCTGATCTCCCCCTGCAGCAGTGGCAGGGCTCTCAGGGAGGCAGACCAGGCCTTGCCCTTGCTCGTAAATCATCTCCAACACCCCACATTCCTTTTCAGCAATTTTATAGCTCTGTTCTTCAGGGCCAATAGCTCAACCTGACTCACACATAAATTTGGGTGGTTTTTTTTTCATTTTGCCCTTTTTACCAGACAATGACATAACGAGGCCATCTTCAAAAGCCAGGGAGAAGCCCCACGTAGTTTCCCCTGCCAGGATCTTAGCATGACATGGAAGCATAACTGAGTAAGAAAATAATTTTAAACTTGGTCTTTTTCTCTTTCAATGCCCTATTTTGGGTCCTCCTCCTGCAGCAGCCAACCCACCTGCAAGAAGAGCATTGGAGGTGTCTCAGTGCTGCTGAATTCCTGATTTCTGTGGTGAGGAGACCTCTGCATTCTCAGCTGCTGATGTTACGTACATTTAAATTTAAGTATGCTCTGATTTTAATGGGAAAATCACCCTTCAATCTTTTAATAACTTGTTTTTCCCAGATCTGATTGTGTCTCTTTGCACACAGTTGCCAGTTCCAACTCAAAAAACATCAACTCTGCTATAACTTACAGACTACAGGGTAAAAAACCCACAGCACAAGGCTACATCATCCAAATTTGCCACAGCAGGATCCTTCACCTATTTTCAGAAACATTTAGTTTTATTTTTTCCTCTCCATCTGACCCTTGCAGCTCAGCATTGGTAATTAGCCCCCTGCTTCTCCTGTAGCTACTAAAAACCAGGGAAAAATAAATGTTTCCATTTGAAACCATTATTGCAAAGGCACCGCCGTGGAACGCTGGAGACTCACTCCTGATGTAAGGGAGATTTTCATAAAATGACACTCAGGCATTTGGGGTTTACCCTTCAGAATTAAGAACGGTATATTTTCTTTTTTCTTTTTTTTATTTTTTAATGAAAACTTGAGGCAGTGCCATTTCTGTGCTTCAGAGTCTGAACTCAGCTGTTAAAATCTCAGCTTGAGATGCTTTCAGCCTAAAATCCCTAATAGAAACCCCTCCAATTTGAAATAATAAAAATTACTATTAATGCAGGCAACAAAAAGGTCTTCAGGAACATCATCTCTTCTCCAATGGTACCCAAAGGAAATGATGTTTATATGGAAGAATGGTCAAGCAATAATTTTCTTTTTTTAAATTGTTATTGCAGGAGATCTGCAAAACAATTTCCCATCACATGTGGTCCTAACAGTGCTGGGAGATTTTTGTAGCAGCTTCCTCCCCAAAATTTCCTTCCAATTATTCCAGCTGCGCCTCTCAGACCAAACTCAGAGTTTCAGGATCCAGGAAAAGGTTGGATCAGCTGCTCAGAGCTTTCTGCAGACAGATAGAATTAAGCTGATATTTCATTAATCATTAAATATCCAAATCAAACCAGAATTTACCAAAGCCTCACAGGAAGTACTGCACCTTGTTAGCTCTGAACCTGCCACTCTGCCTCTTGTTCAATCTATGGATTTAAATTTAAATCCTATTTTCTTCCTTCTGCAAGGGACACATTAGAACAGATGTTATTGACTGAGATCCTAATCCTACCGTGACACTGTGGCCAACTCATCCAATTTTCTTATGAAATTTGATGGTTTTCTTTAAGCTTCAGCTGCTTGTATCAACCACTTGTTTAAGGAGCTCAGCCTTTCATTCATTCCAAGGGTATTTCTGACAGGCAGCATTGAGGGCTTGGGTTCACACTGAAGGTTTAAAAAGCCCCACATGCCCAAACATCAGAATTATTGCCTGTTTTGGGTAGTAACTGTGATTTTTTAACGTTTTCATCCAGAAGTGACAGGGTGTGTTCAGTGACAGCGCAGCGCTCGCTGGTTGGGGCTGAGGAGGAGCAGCACAGCCCTGACAGCCAAAGATGGGTTTTAATTCTTGGAGGAGACTGAAACAACAGCCAGAAATCATGATGGAGCACCTCTCCAATGAGGAAAGGCCGGGAGAATTGGGATTGTTCAGCCTGGAGAAGAGAAGCTCTGGAGGGACCTCACTGAGGCCTTCCAGTGCCAGCCAGGAGAAAGAGGGAGAGGGAGAAGTGACAAGGGATGGAGGGCCAGGACAAGGGGGAATGGCCTCAAACTGACTGAGAGTGGGTTTAGGTGGGATTTTGGGAAGGAATTGTTCCTGTGAGGGTGGGCAGGCCCTGGCACAGGGTGCCCAGAGCAGCTGTGGCTGCCCCTGGATCCCTGGCAGTGCCCAAGGCCAGGCTGGACATTGGGGCTGGGAGCAGCCTGGGACAGTGGGAGGTGTCCCTGCCATGGCAGGGGTGGCACTGGGTGGGCTTTAAGGTCATTTCCCAACCCAAACAATGCCACAATTCCATAATTTTACAGTGTCCACGGGCCTAGCTTGAAGACTCTGGTTCCCCCATTTCTGTCCTCTGCTCTTTGGATTCTCCGAGACAAATCCAGAACTAACGTTGTCTCTTTGTGTGTTTTATCGAGCTCTCCTTTTCCCATAAAGGTTTTATTTACTCCACTCCTGTCTCGATGCCACTTTGCTTCAGAAATTCTCCTCAACTTCGACTTTTCTTGCAGCACAAAGGCAGCGGGAGAGCCCTTAAAGACATCATCAAAATCTTTATTTCCATGCCTTTCAAAGCCCCTGGAAATACAGATACTACACATCATTGTAAATAGCATTTCTCTTAATGCAATGATCTCGTACTAATCTTCCAGTGGTGTGAATATGCTTAGAGAGACGGATGCTAAATAAATTAAAATGAGCTAAGAGAAGATGCTTCACAACCCTGGAAATATTGCAGGCATTATTTAAAGCAGTTAATATTTTTACTGCCTCGTGAATGCTAATCTCTGAGAAATCTCAGGTACCAAATATAGTTTTAATTCTCAATTTTAGTTCTCACAAACTGGAACTGTAAATTAATTTCAACACTATAAAAAGTAATAGAGACGTTTATTTTCTTAAGCAATCTGCCTCATTCAGCTGCAGACTGGGTCTGAATTAATGGTCCTGGCATGCTGAATACAAAATTAGCGATAATGTGAAATGCACGTAATGATAATATCTGCTGCAAGAGTTATAATGCTGGGGTCCAAATTTTTTCTCATTAATCTACTCCATTACTATTAAAAAAATGATACTGAGCATCCTCTCTGGCACTTGAGTGCTTTTATGGGGGCTTCTTTATAAAAAATGGCTCCTTCTGCAGGATCAGCATAGCCCAAGGGTGCTTCAATCTTCTGGGGATGTGTTCAGTGTAGAATTCAGGTCCCTGTTGTATTTCCATAATCTGGTGTCAGGATAAGACAAAACTTTGGAGAAGTCACTGGATGTGACTCCAAAGTTCAGCCTGGAGAGAGAAAAGGAGTTGCCAAACTCATTTATTGATAAAAATTGGAATGAACAGGGATCCAAATGAAGCCCCCGTGCAGCTCAATGACAGCACCCACTTTCCCTGTCCCAGAAATTCCCTGGATTATAGGCTGAAGGTTTGTATGGATCTGCAGGAATGTTTGCAGAAATGCCAGGACAAGAGGTGAGAAGCAGAGGAGTGCAAGAGGGGATTGAAAATGTGATCAGGAAAGGAGGTGAAGAGAATCAGGGGCTGTGGGAAGTACATGTGAAGAAAAAGTGGCTTCCAGTGATCCTGTTGTGCATCAGAAATAAAATAAAACCCTTTTTTTCACCTGTTTTTTTATTTCATGTTGTGTTTTATATTTCCTGTGAGTGATAGGGCACTGCCAAAGAGATTTAGTGCCTGGTTTCGCTCCCCAACAGGAGCAACTCAGGAGGCTTTCACTGTCCCTTGGCTCAGATCCCGTTTATTAATGAGTTTTACTGCAATCATGGGGTTTGTCTCAGTGTAGCTCTGGCAGTGTCCGGGTGGGGCTGGGGGCTTGGACCTGTGCAGACCCGGTGGAGGGGTGGGATCAGGAGCCCAGATCCCCCCGGGTGAGCTCAGCCCTTGGCCCTTGGAGCTCCAGGGCTGTTGGAAGCTCCTCCAGGCAGGCTCTGAATCTCTCCGTGCTCGTGGCATTAAACAAAACTCAGAGCAAATAGCAAAGCAAGAGCAAACTTCTGCTCCAGCCTGAAGGTGAGCTGCTTTAACCTGAGAGTGTGCAGAGAATCCCAGAATCCCAGGATCCCCGAGGCTGGAAAAGCCCCCAGGACCATCGAGTCCAACCTGTGCCCGATCCCCACCTTGAGCCCTGAGTGCCACCTCCAGGTGTCCCTGGGGCACCTCCCGGGATGGGCACTCCAAACCTCCCTGGGCAGTTCCAATCCCTGAGCACCCTTTCCAAGGGGAAATTCCTGCTGGTATCCAACCTGAGCCTCCCCTGGCCCAGCTTGGGGCCATTTCCCCTTGTCCTGTCCCTGTTCCCTGGGAGCAGAGCTCCACCCACGCCTTTCAACAACCTCCTTCCATTTGTTTTTTTTTGCTGTGGGAGCAACAGATATCCCAGAAAAAAACAGGGACAGAGTTGGGGAGACTGGGCTGGAGGTGAGGACAGCTGCCTGGTGCAGTGGTGGCACCTTCTTCTGCCTAGGACACAGCGGCTTCCAAAGGGTTTTATGCCTTTACGTGGTGAAAGTGGAATATTTTGTGCTCAGCAGCGTTTATTTTGTTTTCTTTCCTTTGGACTAACGAGCCTGAGTCAGGAAACCATGCAGGGAAAATCAGTATGCAGAGTGCAAGCATCAATTTAAATCTACAAAGTTGCAGTGGGCTATATAAAGATTTATTAATCAAAACATTTGCAAAATATTGACTGTGCACGTACGCTGTGAGGCCTGAGAGATCATCTGCAAAGCAAAGCTTGAATTAATCACTTCTTCTCATCCATTAATCTTTAAAGAATTAAAAAAATATGTAGCAGATATTTGTGGGTATTTTTTGAACTAATTTCATTATCTAATTTCAAATTATTTCCACTCAACAGTTGTCGTGTAGAGGGAGGAAACAACAGCTTGGGGCAATCAGCCAAATTTTGGCTCCCAGAACAGGGAGGGGTTTGGGGGGGTTATTCCCGGATCTTTCCCACCCTGAGGGGACAAGTCCAGAGCCCCAAAATCCTGAGGCACAAAGCACAACCACAGCATCACACCAAGAGCATTTTGGTGCCTCTTTTGGTTTAAACAGCTCTGGAAAACACAGATCTGGGGAAATCTGGTCAGAAGGATTTGGCAGCACCCATTCTCTGCAAAAATAGAAGTATTACAAGGGGAAACAGAAGGAAATGTGGGTTTTTTGGAGGAAAAAACCCTCATGTTTTTGTATCCAACCAAAGAAAAGTTCAAATTTTTCTCTTTAAGATGGTGTTTTGTTTAAAAGGTCTGCCTTGAATTAGCTAAATGCAAAATATTGTTCAAAACCAGTGCTTAATTATTAATAAATTAAAGAGGGTAGGGATAGGACAAGGGGGAATGTCTTTAAATTGACAGTGGGCAGGGAATAGATGGGATATTGGGAAGGAATTGTTCCCTGTGAGGGTGGGGAGGGGCTGGGATGGAATTCCAAGAGAAACTGGGCTGCCCCTGGATCCCTGGCAGTGCCCAAGGCCAGGCTGGACACTGGGGCTGGGAGCAGCCTGGGACAGTGGGAAGGGGTGGCAGTGGATGGCTTTGAGGTCCCTTCCAGCCCAAACCATTCTGGGATTCCATAATTAGGTAAATGTTAATAATGGGGAAACACTCTTGGCTAAAAAATGAGCAATCTTTAGGTTATTCCCAACCAGAATAACAAACAACAAAAAAGGAAAGCTGCAAAGGACTAAACCCCAAATTTTTTGAGCACCTCCATCTTGCCAGCTCTTTAAAACCATGAAGGCACCCGAATTTCTGTCTGAAAGTCTCTGTAAACTACTGCAGTTCTTTGGTTAGCAGCAAATTGCTTTAGTGAAGGCCTTGCATAGAAAAATAGGAAAATCTGAGGGTGTTTTAGTGTCCATAGACCCCAAAGGCAAAGCCATAAAAATCCAGTCTCTCTGAGGAAGGGCACCAGCACAGAGATGTCACTGCCAGTGCCTGCCTGGCTGGGGGAAGCCCACGGATCACAGCCAGCACCCTGCCCACCCTGAATGATGCTGAAAGCCTGGTCAGCCACTGGATTAGTGATTAAAGCCCAGTGGCATCATTTGGGCTGGGCTCTTTAACTGTATGGGATGCCCAGGTAGGCACCAGCAGAGCCCAGAGTGCCTGCGAATCAATAAATGCTGGCAGACTTATTTTACTTCAAGTTGTGAAGTGCCACAAAGCAGCCCTGCTGTAGTTGATGGCTTTAATTTAAACAAAAATCATCAATTTGTAGGGCTGACATGATGGGGAGCAACAGCCATGATTTTATTTCGGATGTGCCTCTGAGTGGCTTTATGAAGATGTTTTATAAACAAGGTTTTAAAGTGCAAGGCATGTTGTTATTTTATTTCCTCCAACAAGCAGTAAGTGAGAGAGCCAGGGCTGTATTTACAGCAGGATGGGTTTATGGAGGAAATCGTGCAGCGGCTGGAGGAAGGAACACACATCTCCTAATGCAGAGGGATGATTGGGAGCTCCTGCCTGGGAATGTGGTGAATTAGACAAATTATTCTGGGCCCTAGACAGCAGTGCCTGTGCTGTACCCTGCCTGCTGGTGAGGCCTTTACTTGGTGTTAAAATGAAGAACCAAACTCGGTGAGAAGGGAAAAAGGTTTTTTTCCCTGGGTATTTATGTCAGGCCCCTGAGGTGCAGCCCAGCCAGGGGCAGTGCCCCAGAGCACACGGAATGCACACCCACGGGCACTCGGGATCACAGCCTGGGCCTCACAAATGAGCACATCCAGCAAAGATTCCCCAGGGAGAGGCTCCAGGGAACCCCCGGCCCAGGACCCTTCCCCTGGNTGCAGGAGCACTCCTGTGATTCCCCTTCTCAGGCAGGAAGATAAAATCAGAACTGTGGTGCTGTTTTCACTGCACAGCTCTTTATTTCCTGTTCCTCACATATACACACAATTTCTGAGTTTGCATGTATCTGTATTTCATATTTATGTATGCAATATCCCTTATTTGCTAGCTTTTATTCTTAGTTTTGTGCTTTTACTCTGAATTTCCTTCTTGCTGAGTGTGCCCAGCTCCCCTGTGGGGGCCGGTGTTGGTTGTGCCCCACGCGTCGCCCCAGGTGCCCCGGGCAGCCCAGAGCTCTGCTTTCATTCCCTGGGCACAGAAATTCCTCCTGAGCAGAACACTGGAAATGGAAAACCGTAACCCCAAACTATCCCCTGCTTTAAATCCATTGCATAATGGAATAAACTTCATCTTTTGCCAAAATTACAACAACAGAACACAGCTCTCTCTTCCAACAGATAATTGTGGTGCTTGGATGTTGGGAGAGAGGTGGGTGCATATTAAATAGCACCAAAGGTTTATTTTATGAATCAGACTTTGAGAGAAATTTTAAAAGCCTTGTGAAACTCAATGGCCTGGAAGAACTTTTCTGTTAGAGAGTATTTCTGAACTGCAACAGTGTGGGTTTTCATGGATGTTTTCTATAGGAGCTCTTTATCCATCTATGTTAATTTTATTTTATATATTTCACTAGAAAACACAAGTATACAAACATATAAAAATATATAAATATATTAAAAAATCTATAAATATCTATAAAATATAGAAATACATATAAATATAGTAATAGTGACTTGTAAACTGAAAGCAGCATAGATAACATGAAATAAAAGTATTTCACCCTCTAGACAGGGAGCTGGGGTGTTTGAAGGGCTGTGGGGAGGATGCAGCTCTGCACCCCAGTACTTCTTAAAAGAGTGGAATTTCCTGGGCCTGACGGAGCAGTTCCACCAGGAGAGCAGCTCAGAGCTGATGTGATTAACAGCCAAATATTTCAGGAGCACAGGGCTCTTCCCTCAACCTGGGAACACTTTGGGACAGCCAGGATGAGTGGTGTTATCTCCACTTTGTGGCACTGCAAAGCCACCAGGAGCTACAAAAAGCTCCAAATGCAGAGAGCACCTTCTCCAAAACAGCAGCAAAGGCACCATCCCACCCTTGGGGGCACCTCGAGCCCTTGGGAGCTCATCCCCAACATCTGGGGAAGGGGACAGTGACATCAGCTTTAGGAGCAGCTCTGAAAAACCCCTTCAGGCACTGAAGTGAGAAGAAGGAAGAGCAGGTTAATCCTCCAAATCCAAATCCAAATGCCTGCCTGCCTTTTTACCATCCCAGCCTTCCAATTTCTCACCCGGTTGAGGCTGGGGCTGGACTTGGCCCAGGCAGGGTAATTTCAGAGGGGTTGAGCCTTGGAACTTCTTTCCTCTGCTCTGCAGCAGCGTTTGCCTCCTACTTTTCTCTGCTGGAAGCAGGAATACGACAAAAAGTACTTCTAGCTCAGCCAGTGGATGATTTTTATCAGCTCATTTTAGTCAATAAAGAAAGAAGTCAATCACTGCTGGAAAATAGCACTTTCCAGTGCTGTATAAACCTGGCCAGTACAATTGCAGAATAAATCAATAACCGCATTAATCAATACGATGTAAACTGCTGATCTCTGTGGATAAATTGTCCTGGTGTAAGAAGGCTTTCAAATAAATTCTAAACCCACTCAAACTGCACAGGCTTTAAATCTACTGAGGGCACTGGGACCTGGGCAAGATTTGTGCTGTTTCTCTTTAAAATCCCTGGGATGGCAGGGCTGCAGAATAATGTAATTAAATCATGGTAGCACTGCTCCCACAGACTGCTGCAGTGAGAGCTCCAGAAAAGATCCCTTCGCTCAAATTTGCCAGGAAAAGGGGATTTCAGGGTGAATAGGGTGGGCAGGCCCTGGCACAGGGTGCCCAGAGCAGCTGGGGGTGCCCCTGGATCCCTGGCAGTGCCCAAGGCCAGGCTGGACATTGGGGCTGGAGCAGCCTGGGACAGTGGAAGGTGTCCCTGCCCTGGCAGGGGTGGCACTGGGTGGGATTTAAGGTCCCTTCCAGCCCAACCCGTTCCATGATTTCCCTGGTTCCTGTTTCTGTGATTCCAGGAGCAGCCAGGGGTGCACACAGAAGGGAAGGCTGCTCTGCCACCTGCTCGTTTTCCAGCCCCAGGAGCTGTAGGAGCTTTGGCCTCTCCAGACACCTCCATTTTTTATAAAGCCCTGCATTCAAGCATCTCCATTTTTATTTTACTTTTTACCATAATAGCAACCCAATGCAAGGCTACTGGCAGAGCCTATGGAGGGTTTACAAGGAAAAATGGGATTGTGCCTGAGGAGATGGGACCCAGGGCAGCAGAGGGGCTGGAGCAGAGGGATGTGACTG
Organism: Daphoenositta chrysoptera; assembly: GCA_013397915.1. Taxonomy (NCBI): domain Eukaryota; kingdom Metazoa; phylum Chordata; class Aves; order Passeriformes; genus Daphoenositta; species Daphoenositta chrysoptera. The sequence goes on from VZRO01002602.1 coordinate 1,020,262, forward strand.
GGAATGTGGCTGGAAAACCAGCACAAGGAGACAAACAGGTACACAAATGAGAAAAATCTGTGTTGGACATTTCACTGAAGGGGATCTGGGAAAAACAATTGTTAGGAGGTGATGACTCAAGGGCAACAATTTAATGTATTTTATTGAACACACTGTACAAAAAAACTTCTGCTTTTCTGGGATCCCTTAGCATTTCAGGATAATTCCAGTTCATTCCATAGAGATGACAAACATTTGTAGCTGGTTTTCAGTACTGAAATATATTGGTGTCTGTAAAATAGGCTAAGTAGAGAAACAATGCACAGCAGTATGATTAATATGACATTTTAATTGCTACATCAGACATATTTTCAAGTATTAAGTGCTAGGAACTGACAAAAGAAGTTCCCAATAAAAAAGCCTGAGTGATTGAAGCTATTTAGAGGCCCTCATTGTACCGTGCTGTCAAAATGTCCACCTGACCTTTTCTTCATGGTAGATTTTTCCAAGGAAGGTTTTATACAGGCTATTTTAATAGTGCTGATTCCCCACCCTCTCCCCAGTTCTGGGATTAGATAATGGCCAGAGTGAGAGAAATGTCAAATCCTTACCCAGACTCTGGATTTGGCCAGGAGCACTCTGTGTGAAGTCTGTGGAACCTTATTTAAATTTTTTGGTGGATATTTCTGAACGCATCGTTTGCCATTATTTTACATTTCCAGTTGGGAGCCATCCTGGAACTGCTGTCCCTTCCAAAAATGCAGTCGGGAGCACGAGGAGCACGAGGGAAATAGCTCAGCTCAGTGGAGGGAGGCTGGGCCACTCCTCGGCAGGAATAAAGCACGGACAGGGGTCCTGCTCTACCTGAGCCTGGGAGAGCTCAGCATCCCTGTGGGAAGAGCCCAGCAATCCTCTGCTGTGCCAGCAGCCCTGATCCACTCCATCCCAAGGCCAGGATATCCCTGGAAATGTCCCAGGCCAGGCTGGACAGGGCTGGGAGCAGCCTGGGACAGTGGAGGTGTCCCTGCCATGGCAGGGGTGGCACTGGGTGGGCTTTGAGGTCCCTCCCAACCCCAACCATTCCAGGATTCTGTGCTTCCATGACATCGTGGCTACACCTACAGAGGCACTTGAAACCTCATTTTTGGGAGCACTGAGATGCAGCAATCCTTGGGCACATCCAGGGCAATTTTTGGCGATGGTATCTTGGAAATATCAGTGCTGGAGGGGAATAAACACATTGGTTTATTCAAGTTCTGATGTCTTTTGAGCAGGAAAAGCAAAAAAAAAAGGGTTTTTTCAAGTTCTGCCATCTTCTGTGCTCCCTGAGCAGACAAAAATCCACGGAGGGGGGTTCAGAGGGAGCCAGGATCCCCTGGCACCACCCACGACAGCCCCAGAGTCCCCAAACCTCCGAGAGCAGATTGATCCCCTCCTCCACACGGGCCCTGCAAATCGCCGGGGGAATTCTCTGCCACCGAGGCGCAGGCAGATATTAATAAAATCCTTTTTGCACATTTACAACACATTTGTTCACGAGTGTGATTTAGAGCTCGGTGTCAAGGCGTCACCAGGGCTGCATTCCAACGACCCACGGAAAACAGGGAGTTTCTGCACTCCGGGATAATGTTGATTTAGGGGCTGGTACAATAGCACACACGGGCTCTTTTATTTCATTTCTTGGCATTCCTATTCAAAAATTGCCCCATAAAGAAGGGAGAAGATGTTAAATAAAGTTTAAATGCTCGTAAATCACAAAGAAACATTGTGCTTGGAGTGAGCGGAAACGTTTGGAGAGGCTCAAAATTGCTTTTTTCATGGAGAAATATTTTGTTGATGTGTTAAATTCAAAATGAAAATCCCTGACTGTGAGTCTCTTTCATGTTTTGGTACTTTGCTTAGGTTATCAAAAGAAAATAGGTATTATTTTTCCAGCTGTCTGAAAACTTTGGCTGGTCTGTGATTTTCTCTGAAATCTGCTAAGTGTGGGGCCAAAATTCCCTTTACTAGGCACCTTTAAACGGGGTTTTTAATTCAGGTTCTTGGCTGTTAAAAATTGGGAGCACTGCAGAGTTTTCCTGTTGTTTTCATTTCAACTTCTGGTTTTAGGGGATTTATGCTGTTCCTATTTCCAAAGTTTTTCCTGCAACTCTGAGTGACAAAACTCTTTTTTGACCCTTTCTCTTTTCTTTTAAATGAAAGCTGCCAGCCATGTGAACTCCTTCCATTCCAGCATCAGCTGCTTTAATAACATTTTCACATAAAAAGAGCTGGATTTTCACTGCTTTGGGCAGCTCAGACTCAATTTGTCCTGGAGAAACACCAAAAAAAGGACTGGGGAGCTGAGGAGGAGAAAATGAACGTGCACAAGTTCTGCAGTGATTTAGGGAGGATGGGAGGAGCTGCATTTAAAGTTTTTCTCCTTTAGGCTGCTCAGTTCTGCTCCTGAGGCAGAATATTCACCCTGGAAGCTCCAGCTCCAAGGGAGCAGATTCACGGATATTCCTGGGATTCCTCAGCTGTCCCCTTTCTAAAAAGGGCTGATCCCTTGGGAGTGACAAAATGGAGAAATGCTGAGGTTAAAGAGGCTGATTTGTATCCTCTACAGTGAGAAAAGAACATCAATGCTGCAGGGAAATGAGAAGGAATCTCAACAAGTGATTCACTGTTTACTTCCACCACAAAGAAAAATGTTTTTACTTCATTAAGGTATTGTCAAGATTTTTAATAGCACACTCACTTCTTTCTAAACCATTCTCCTCTTTTGAAAGCTGTGTTAAACCTCTTCCTAATAACTCCTGTGATTAGGAACTTTGTAGAAATCCCAGAGGACAGACTTCTAAAAGTGGCATTTTATTTCCAGAGCCTCCCTGTAATTAAGCATCTCTCAGACCTTCTATTGAGCTGTAACCGCTCTGCAGAAAATCTCTTTTTGCTCGAATAAAAAGATGTTTTGGGTAAGCTTAGCAAAGAATTCCATTTATGTTACGAAGTATAAGAATTTTAGATTCAGTTTAATGAAGGGAAATAAAAAGTACCCGTTGGTTAATGGACACCAGAAGGTCTGGGAGTGAGCAGAGGTCCTGCTGGACTCCTGCTGGGAAGGGATGATGCAAAAAAGCTCCCTCAAAACCAAAAAGGAGTGACCTCTATAAAATATTTCATTGAATTCAGTGTGGGGGTTGTTGAACATCACCAACCGTGAGTGATCTTTACTGTCCCTTCCAGCCCAAAGCATTCCATGATCCTGTGAGGTGAAATTTGCTGGGACATCATTCTCTACCACGTGGCTTTGCAATGATTTTATGATTTTTGAGTTTATTTTCTGCCACACCAGCTCTATGAGGAACCAGAGAATCAGAGCAAGGTTGTCTTGGATGGGACCTTGAGGAGGCAGCAAAGCTTTGGAGCTCCCTCTGTGAGCCCACATTCCCATGCCCAGGGTAACAAACACGGGGAATGTGCTCTTTGAAGGATTTCCATGCACACACGAGCTTCTTTCACTCATTGATGTGCTGACACATCCTCCCCCCCATCCCAACAGGCCTCTTTCTAAAAATATTTGGGGTATTTGGTTATCTTGTAGTTATAAATGCTTACAAAGAAGACACAACACGGATCTGACAGTGGAGAAAAGAAAATAAAACTTCAGAGCAAAGAGAGAAGGAAGAAAAGATTTCCCAGTTATGACATCAGGCGAAAAGCACCTTTTATCAGCTGCAGTTCAAGCTGGCAGGAGCGTGGCTTCGAGTGCTGAGCTGCATCTCCTGACTTGAAAGCCAAACCCTGGTGTTTAATTTGTCATTCTGGGGACTCGGGAGATTGAAGGGCTTAATTAGCTGCTTTTATTTATATTTCAAGAAGATGAAAATCAGTGTTCTTCTCATTTACCTTCACGCCCAACCCAAAGATGAATCTACACTTTCAAGCTACACCAAAGAATAACAGAATCATGAGAGACCAACTGATCCTGCTCAATGACAGATTTATTTCAGCCTCCCTTAAAATATTCAGCATCTCTGGAAGTTCTGTTGATCAGAACAGTCTTTGCATGGAAAAGTCCTTTCAAATGGATTTGAGAATATGTAAAGTATCTGATGGTATAAAGGGTGCTGCTTTTTCAGCTCTGGTTCAAGGCCTGCTGATGCCACTGAAAGTTTTTCTATGGAATTCTCTGGGCTTTGGGTGGGTCCACAGGACGCTTTTTATTTAAGTTTCCCTTTTTTATAGAAAATAGCACAAGACACTTCAAATAATGCATTTTATGACACCTCCTCTAATACAGACAAGTGCAAAAAGTAAACAAATAGCTTTTATTTAATTGAAAGTGGGTTTTTTTAACAGGTTACATTGAAGAACACGAGATAAATAATATCCACATCACAGGAGCTTTAAACCTCTTCTTACCTCAGCGATATCAGCTCACCACAGGCTGACATTCCATTAAACTGCTGTTCCAATAACAACTCCTTGGAAAAAAATTGAGACCACCCACGTGTCAATCCCAAATTAGGTTTGGCACGGCTCCATTTAATTAATGCACGTTGATTTATCCATTCATTTCCAGGCCTGTTTTTAAAAATTCATGGAATATTGATACCTAATATTTTCTTAATGATGGACCACTTCTACCTCCCTCCCCCTCCCCAGTGTTGTTCTGTAGCAGCAATGTTGGTTATGGTGAAGAATTAAGATAAAATCTACACTTTTTATTTTTAAAAGTCCACGGCTGAGCATTGCTTGAACCAGCACAGGAAAGGGTCTAGAAGAAGAGAACTCAACAGCAGGATCCCAGATATCAATGTATGATTTATCCTTTGGGATAATTTTACTGCTCCAGAGCTTAAACCTGTGACAAATATAAACAGACAGAGGTAGAGCTGTGTCAAAAATTAGGTTTTCCTTTGCATTTTAGCTTAACAGCAATTTCTATTTTATTTTCAAGATGAAACACTACCCACGAATGTTATTTCTATTTATTTGTTTATTAAGTTGTAGGAGCCATTCCGTGGAGTAGGGTTTTGGATCAGCTTCCCACCTTTCCTGTGAATATTCCCTTTAAGACAGTTTTGACTGTTTTGCTGCAAGACTATTATAAATATACATTAGAACATATTTATGATATAAAAACGCTCCCTTTTCCATGAATAATAAGTTATTTATGAGAGCAGAGGCTGCACCCTGGGCCACCCCACCCCAGCCACGGGTCAGGGCTGAGATCTCTGTCCCCGCAGCAGCTCCAGGGCAGGTTTGGGGCCACCTTATGTGTGAGAACCTTGACTTTCACAAGAAATCTGATTCCTGTGTCCTTCCCTGAGCTCTGCAGGCCAGGGCAGTGGAGACCTGCACCAAAACCAAGGCGTGGAACAAAATACTTTCTCCTCTAATGAACGTGTGAGCATCAGGGACGAATTTATGGGAGCCGTCGCCCAAAAGCACCAGGAGGGAGGACACCTGTGGCAAGGGAAAGGCTGGGAATCTGTCGTGCTTAGAGGCACAGATTTGTTCTTATGCAACAGCACTCGGAGGGGAAAAAAATCTCTCACTTACTCGATATTTTTGGAATCCTAATTTCCTCACTGCTGCTGCCATCGCCACCGTCGCTGACGGTTCTTATCTCGATGAGATAATCTTCTTCAAACGGGACCAGGAGCTCAGCTGAAGTGTTGTTTGTCTCCAGGATATGGGCTTTGCTGTGCCTGTTCTGCCTGTACAGAATCTGAAGCAGAAAGGGATTGGAAAACAAGAGTTGTTTCATTAAGTTTTAAGCTTTAATGGATTTTTTGGGGGGGTTGAAAGATTCTTCTGTCGTGTCCCAAAGTTTTCTGAGCACTGTCAGCAATTTAAAACAGGGGAATAAGTTCTGCAGGATTTTTGGGGTGGGTACCACAGCAAGTGGTTTCCTAGGACCCGAGGATAATCAAAGAACCCCTGAACTGCAAGCAAACTTTAAAATCAATTTTTATTTCCTTTAACAGTAGATTTATGGGAGGGCTTTTTAGTTCCTTCACATAGATCTCTGTGTGAGTATCTTCCAGTCTCTTTTTTAAAGGTACATTTATGAATTGCCAGAGAGTGAGAACATTTAAATGTGGTTTATGACTGTCTTTAATGCTTAAAACACTGTTCTCTACTTCTATATATGTGAAACTCCTTCCCTGGAGATGTGAAAGAAGGAAACTTTAGGTAAGTAAGATTACAAGGGGACAAGAGAAATCCAGCACTGGGGGACAGAAAGTCCCTGTGTTGGGATAAAGGAGTCCTACTGTGAAGAAATATTTGTATAAACATCAGCCAACCATCCCATTAAATCCAGAAAAATCAGTTTTCCAGGTAATGAACACTTGCCTTTCTTCAGTCTCTGTTTGTACCTCTATTATAACCAAAATATCTGATTACTGCGATAAAGAAATCACTTACTTTGTAGCCCAACACCTCTGATTCATTCTCCATTGTTTTCACATGCTCCCAGTTCAGGCAGATTTTGGAATTTGTCAGCTTCCAGGCAATATTTGCTGGAGGTTGACTTGGTGCTTTAAAAAAAGAAAAGATGATGATATTAATGAGATATAGCTGAATATTAATTTTCATGGAGTAGCTGAATGGGCTGCTGATATGGGAGTAGCAAATGCTTGGGTGATTCAAACCTAAAAGAGTAAAAAAAACCATTTTCCAGTCCATCATTGCTCCGGTATTAGTCAGAATAAAGATCTATTCATAGCACAGAACCTCTCACTGTGAGACTTCATTTGCAAAATTAGGCACAGCCTGACAGCGTCTGACAGTTCAAGTTATATTTGAGAGATTTTGTCGAAGGAAAATGTTGTTCCTGTCTGTATTTCCATGTCCTGGAGGATGTTTTGCTGTCTGGATCTCGGAAGAAGCTAAAACCGAGAGCAAACTACAGAAGCCAAGATTTCCATCAGCCAGGACAGGTTACAAAGAGCTGCACATGAAAGTTTCCGTGTGCTCCACCGTGAAACGTTGGAGGATTTCAGAAACTCTCAGCACAATGGGCTGAGAGCAGCTTTTTCAAAGGCTTTTTATGCCCAAGTGAGAGGGCTTTGAAAATTTGCCTGCAAGGGAGGGGAACGGAATCCCGTGTGACCGAGTGAGGGTGGAGCTGTGCCTCTGAGCTCGGATTTGGGCCACCACGTTCTCCTGCGCCGTGGCTCGTCCTCCCGGGCCCTGCTGGGTGGTGGCACGGGAAGGAAGGACTGGAACAGAAGTAAAAAAGAGGAGAGATGTGGAAAAGCACATTCCAGCCCTGACTTTAAATTGTTTAACTCTGGGATCCTTCTCTTCCCCCCTGTATGTTGGTGATTAATGGATGTCCCTTGGAAGGAACGGTTGATTTGGTGACAATTTCTTTCATTCCCCACAAAGATAAAATAAATTGATGGGTCCTGCTGTTTCAGATCCATCTGCCTTGTGACTTTGGAGAAGTTTGATCCATCCCACTGGTGGGGAATGAGGTGTTAAGGAGCTCCCAGGTGAACATCCAGGGATGTCCTTCCATCAGCCACACTGTCAGTGCTGGAAGAGATGCATTTCATTATGAAGACATTTATCTACTCTCACATGCATCAAACTGCAAATTTATTTAAATATGGCTTGAAAGCTCTTTGTTGCTTTCAGGAAATATTTTATATAAGGAACTGGATAACAAAATAGTCACAAGTGGCAAAGGATGTCAAATACTTCATTGGCTGTGCACTCTGAAGAGGTTTGGAATCACTCACAAATGGGTGAATTACTGCCTTGTCCAAAGCTTTTTGACACAGAAACTTAAAGCCATCCTAATTCATGATCTTGGGGCTGAAAAAACACCACAGGAGGATTTGTAAAACAAAATTATTTGGGTTTTTTTTTTTTTTCAGCCAGAAACTGGACTAAGTGGTAACAGCACTTTCCCAAATCCATAGGAATATCTGCAAGCAAAACCAAACAGCTCCAGGTCTAAGACTGGCAGATAATTTCCTCAATTAATTTCTTGTAATCAATGCTGTCAAGAATAATAGAAATCCCAAATATCTACTTAGGTTTATTATTTATTGAATATTAGAAATCCCATATATCTGCTTAAGTTTATTGAGGTACAGATGTTATTGTCATGGTTTAGGTAACACTTGGCTTTGTTGCTGTGCTGAGCTGAGGTCTCTCCATGCAAGTATTTCTAATATCTATCTGTAATACTGATAGATTCCATGTGTATATGTTATATTTGTCAGGGAAAAAGGAGAGGAAGAGGAAAGGGAAGAGGGAGAGGAAGAGGAAAGGGAAGAGG
>VZRO01002602.1:1032979-1062496 GCA_013397915.1 Daphoenositta chrysoptera
AGCCCAGCACCCTGCCCGTGTGCCAGTCCCAGCCCTCACCTCGTAGCCCAGCACCCTGCCCGTGTGCCGGTCCCTGCCCTCACCTCGTAGCCCAGCACCCTGCCCGTGTGCCGGTTCCAGGGGATGGGCAGCCACGACACCTCCACGGCCGCCGCCGACACGCTCAGCGCCGCGGCTCCCGCCGGGGCCACCTGCGGCTCTGGGACACGGACATCACATTTTTATGAGTCAGGAAAATTAATGTCTTGATGTCGCTAACATGAAAACTACAAACAAAGGAATGATTTCTTTTTTGTGTCTGACAAAGAAAGGCACCCGATGTTGTCTTTTGTTGAGCCATCGAACATTCTGAGAATTCCTACTGCATTTAATCAAACCTGCGGGTCAGGGAAAACACGGCTGCTGGGACAGGGGTGACCCCAGGGACAGAGCGGGGAGCAGCAGGAGGAGCCCCTGGTGGAACCACGGGCTTTACTCTCCACTTGTGGTGGAACGTCAGCAAAACCTGTTTTCAAAACTGGGCATTCCCCATCTGCTCGGGCAGATTTTCAGAGATCGGCTGCACTGAGTGGTCTGAAAAACCAAACCCTCTGAGAGCTACACCTTTGAGTGTCTCCCAGGTTTCCCAACACACTCGGCAGGAATACCCTGGGGACAAACTAATTGAAACAGGCCCACTACTGAAAATCATTCTGAAAATCCACCCCTTGCTATTTTTACTTCAGTTTCCCATCTCCTGCCTCATGTCTGTTACAAACATTCAATGAGCAGGTTTGAGCAGTGTCCTCAACACCCCTGTGAGACCTGCCTGGTCGTATCTGGGACCTCCTGCTGCTACACACCCGTTACTACCAAGAGTAACTCGTGTTACCATCCTCTCCTGAGTAGACGACGGAAACGGAGCTCAGGGTCCCTTCTCCTTCGTTGTTGTAGACACCAACTTTGACCTCGAAAGGAGAGAGGGGTGTGATGCTCTCATTCCTATAGACGTATTTGCTGGATTCCACCGAGGCCACCACTGCCTTGGTCCAGGTTGTCGAGCCAAGGGGACGGAACATGACGATGTAGCCAAAACCTTCCCCGTTTTGGAGTTCTTCTGACACCGGCTGTGGTGACAAGGCAGTCAATAAAGGTTTGCGTGTATCCACTGTTTTAATTGAATCTTCATTCCCTGACTATATTTTAGTGCTATTGATTTAGCTGGCTGTGCCTTGGAGGAGATAATAATGTTTGCCCCATCGGTCAGTGTAATATTGAAATAAAAATCAAAACAATAAATCTATTGGGGCAATCAATTTAGAAACAAAAGATCTGATCAGCTCCATTAAAGCTGTCTCTTTCAGGCATGAAGTTTGCAAAATTAAAAGCATTTCACTCAGTACAACTTGTAGCTTGTAGATTTTTTTTTCCCCCAAAGGGGTATAGGAATGTTAATTTTAAATAAATGATTTTAAAGGAAAAAAAGAGTTGGGAAAGAACAAATGTATACAAAGAAATGTGTGTCAGTTGTATAATTGCCTGCATGTGAGTACATTACTGATGGGGTTTTTTTTAGCAAAGAGAAAGCCTCGAGTGCATGAACATATTCTTATTTAAGTTTTCAGAACAGAAATGTTCCTGCAAGTCAACATGGCAAAATTAACGTTTCTATTAATAAAATCTCATGTCAAGATACGTATGAAAGGCTCAAACTGAAAAGGCAATTACAGCAACACCGTGTCCAGCATGAAGTTTGGTTTTTCATGAGATAAAAATACTTCCACGTTGGCTTCTCAAAGCAAGAGGACATTTATGAAACAAAATCAGGATTAAATGGAAGAAGGAAGTGTTTCTCAGTAAAACTGCATTTACTTCAGATGCTTGCATCAAAGGAAGGGGCATAGAAAAGCAGGCGTGGAAAATGGTGCGAAAAGGCAGAAACAGGGTCAGGACCTGAGTCCTGGCTCCAACCTCTTCTCCTGCAAACTCTTGGGAGCACAAACAGTGGGAGATGATGGGAGAAAATGTGGAAGCACTTCAGAAGATTTCAGTGCACTCATGTTGTTATTTTCATCATAAATTTCTTCTAATTCTAATAATAAAAATAACAATAAGCCTGTCCTGGCATTTATAACATGTCTTTGCGTCAGTGTTTCACAAACAATTCCCCAATATTCCCCTTTCCATCTCTTTTCCAGTCCTGAGAGAGTTAAATATGAGGGATGATGGCTCACTGCGGATTTATAAGAGTTCAAGCTACTTTCTAGAGCATTTAATTTGTTTTTGAGGCTTCTGTGACCTCAGATTTAATCAAGACATTTAGTGAGTTCATCACAGAAAGCCGCAGAGTCGTGTTCAGCGTTGCTGCCTGGCCATAATTAGGATTTCGTCTGACTGTTTTTCAGGACACACTATGGAGTCCAACAGCATAATTTGATTGAGATCTCTCAGGTTGCTTTCGATTTTCATGTTCTTCTGCTCCCAAAGAGGAGATCAGCAGAGGAGAAAATGAAACAAAAGAGTGAAAGCTGCAGATGGAGGAAAACTTAGCTCAGGGAAAGTGGAGTTTCACTCTGTTTGCAGCACGGGGAGGGGAAAACATCAGCAGTGTTATTTATCTAGTGGGGATTTTTTTTCATTTCTTTTGATCTGATTTTTGACTTTTTGACCAAGCAGCTGCCCCATCACTTCCCAGGCTTTGCCAGAGGCTGCCTGCCTTCATCCCAGTGCCTGTGGGAAGCTGCTGGGAGGCTGGAAGAGGAGGCTCCTTCCCACAGCACTCACTTTCTACTCTCTGAAATGACCTGCACTCACCCTTTGCAACTTGTCTGGTATTAACTGCTCTGAAAATGTGTATTCTCTGCTCTCGCTGGAGTGCTGGAGAATTAAAGGGCTCATCTCCTTTAACGCATAATAGGATATGTCTTGTCAGCACAGTGTTCCAGAATGGAAAACATGTAAACAAAAGTAGGAAAAATGTAAATGCAGAAAATGGCCAAGCAGATTAGTGTGTTAAGCACCTCCTGTACAATGGAGATAAGAGGGTTATGCAGACTTCTAAACATCTTTACAACATGCCTCTTAAACTGTTTATTTTTATAAATTGTTCCCTATAACACAGTAAACTTGCTGTATATCTTACAGCCTGTTTGCTCTCCACATCCAGGGCGAAATCCAGGCTCCACCGAAGCCAATGACCAAAACCCTTTGGATCTCAGCAGGGCTGTGATTTCACCCACGGATTCCCCTCGTTAGACGTAAGAGGTTAATTGAGGCAGGAATTACCTCCCATGTGATGACCAGCTCGGAGCGGCTCCCTCCTCCTCCGCTGACGTTCGTTGGTGCCACCACAGGAACTGGGGAATAAAGATGGTGTTTGCAGCTGGATCCCCAAGGCTCAGTCCTGGGGCAGCCCTGTTTTATGTTTTTGAGGATGGTCTGGACAAGGGGATGGAGGGCACCTCAGGAAGTTCAGAGAGGGCACTGATTTGGGTGGGAGGGTGAATCTGCTGGGAGGCTCTGCAGAGGGATCCGGGCAGGCTGGGTCCACGGGCTGGGGCCACTGGAGTGGGGCTCAAAAAGTGAAGTTCAGGGTCCTGCTCTTGGGTCACGACAGCCCCACGGAGAGCTCCGGGCTGGGGAAGAGTGGTTGGAAAGCAGCCCAGCAGAAAAGGACCTGGGGTGCTGGTGCCAGCAGCTGAACATCAGCCCAGGTGTGCCCAGGGGTGCCCAGGGGTACCCAGGTGTGCCCAGGGGTGCCCAGCTGTGCCCAGGTGTGCCCAGGGGTGCCCAGCTGTGCCCAGGTGCACTCAGGTGTGCCCAGGCGTGCCCAGGGGTGCCCAGGTGTGCCCAGGTGTGCCCAGGGGTGCCCAGGGGTGCCCAGGTGCACCCAGGGGTGCCCAGGTGTGCCCAGGGGTGCCCAGGGGTGCCCAGGGGTGCCCGGTGTGCCCAGGCGTGCCCAGGGGTGCCCAGGTGCCCGTGAAGGCCAAGGTCCCCTGGCCTGGATCAGCAATAGCCACAGGAGTGGGCAGTGGTTGTCCCTCTGCCCTGGGCACTGCTGGGGTCACCTCGAGTGCTGTGTCCAGCTTCCGGACGAGGCCGTCACCAGCCAAAGGCCGGACTCATGATCCTGTTCCAAGTGAGCCATCAGAGCATCTCCCAGCTCACCTGAGCTATTCCACCTCACTCTCAGAGGTACAACAGGGACTGCACTGCACAGCAGCCCATTTGAAATCAACTGAAATGATGTTTACACGTTTTCTAAGGCTGAAGCCACAGATGCATTTGATACATGAGTACCCTGGTTCAAAAAATTAATTAAAGAACTAGGAGCATCAAGTATCTGACATTATTATGCCTCATCAACTAATTGGCAAAATGATGTTCCATTCAGACTGTAGCTGCAACACTACTGATTTACTAATTATGCATTTGTTCAGTAAACATGTTGTTGGAGCAATATATTAATTTTTTTAATTGGTTGTATGCTTTTCTTAGCAAATTCAAAACTTGCAATTTGCTTTTCTCCTTCTCCCAAGAATGTAAATGTCCAAAAGCTGGTTGATTAGAGTTGGATTTCTCCAGCGTTCCCCAGGTGTGTGGCACCAGAGGTTCAGGACTCAGATCAGGGAACTTTGTTGATGCTGAAGGGACTTGTGGTGGAGAGGCAAAGAAAATATCAGCATTTCCTGCCTCCTGCTTTATGTTTCTTCTTTAAAGTCTCTTCCAACCCAAACAATTCATTGATTCTGTGCTATCATGTTCTTTTTCAGCTGCAGGAGAAGTATAAAAGAAGAGGACATCCCTGGAATGGGCAGAGACAGGAACTCTCTACAGGACATTTGGACTGGTGCATCTCCAAACCCTTTCTTCAGAAATTTCAAAATTATTTTGTCATTGCCTTCATTCAGCTCTCTCTGTCTGAAAAGCTGATGTGTAGGGTGAGAAATAGGTGGGATATTTGCACCTCAGAAGCTTTTTTCAGAGATTTTGGGCAAGTTTTGCTGTATCTGCTTGTCCTTCCCATTGACAAACACATTAGCCCAGCTCCAGGGGTGGCAATAAAAGCAGCAGTGCTTTAAGTTCACAGGAATTGATGCCAACCCATTATCATTGCCAGATTCCAATCCACACACAAACCTTTATCTGCTTTCATCCTCTGGAAATGGGAGGAATTTCAGGATAATTTTGCTGTGCAGCCACAGCAGTGAGCACAAGCACAAACAGCCCGGGCTCTTCTGGAGGGTTTCTCAGAGCTGCTCATTTTTGTCACTCACAATCAAAGTCCTCGGGCACGTCAGAGGTGAACAATCTCAGCCTGACAGGAACTGCATGGAAGTGGCAAAACAAACTTTCAAGCCCGGTGTTTCACTGTTTCGTGAACCAACTGATGCTCAATTAGCTCACGTGTTAAATGTGTTCAGTACTTACTGCATTTGCACGGGGAAAATTTTGTGCTGCTGCTCAGCAGAGCCTCAACTGGGTCAGAGTTGAGAAACAGATGAAAATTTACAGCTGAGTGCACCAACAGAGGCTCAATTAATTCTCAGCTCCATTTTAATGAAATGAACAGTGGCTCATTTGCATCCACAAATCTACTAATGCTCAGATTTCAGCTGGCAAAATAGTTGTTACAACAGTGGAGCTCAAATCCACCCTTTCCTGGCCAGGCATTTGCTGTCTGCACCGCCCTGCTGATTTCAATTTCCTATTCTGATTCAAAAATTAGGATAAATTGTTATTTTCCCATTGCACTGCAACATTTTGAGACAGAGGAATTTAGAGCAGTGAAAGAGTTAAGCAGCTAAAACTTGAAGTGAGTCTTTCTGTCCCTTTTTTAAAATTTCAGACAGAGCTACGTTGTAAGGAAATAATCTTCCCTATGTTATTTCCATAATAAATAACAATAATTTTATTGTTTCTTTCTCCTCGTTGCCCCAGTCTTGTGAATCCCTCTAATAAATAAATAAATAAATAAAAGCTTTAAAAGATGAAAGCTTTCACTGACTGTCTGGTTTTGAATATCCCACTTTGCAAAGCCCCACAGTGGTAACAGCAACAAAAACCTTCTCAAGATTAATTTGGGTTTTGTGATCAATCATGTAATGGTGAATATTTATTTGTGATAGTCTGCTGGGAAATTTTAAAAATCTGACCTCCTCGGGAAGGTGCTGGGGATTGGAACGAGATGGTCTTTAAGGTCCCTACCAATCCCATTCTGGGATTCCATTCCCAGAAACAAATAGATTCCACATTCTAACAAAAAAAAAGTATTTTCTTCTGTGTAATGCACAATACTGTATTTTGAGTTCTGTCCTGAAATGCAGCTTGCCAAACTTCAGGGCTTGGCAAAGGAGATAAACAGAGAAGAGAAGAGAAAGCGGATTGGGAAAGCTGCTTCCATTTTACTGCTTCCCATCCTATAAATACTGATTTTATAGGTGGGAGAGAGCTGATAAGCAGGGGGCTGGGAGAAACATAAAACAAACCAAAGGTTTGGGCTGCAAATAAATTGTACCAGGTCAAAGGACGGACAGTGTTGGTCACCCAAGAATGAGGCAGCTTCCCGAGAGGTTCCCAGTCCCAGAAGATAAATGAGAAAAGGTCAGACAGACAGCAAGGATCCCACTCTGGATCACTGGAAGCTGTTGGCTTCACTGGGCTTTGGATGCTCTCATTTATTTCCTTCAATATCCAAAGTTAAAGCCAATATCCTGCTCCTGCTGATGCTCAGGTATCAAACACCTCAGCAGCCAAGGGATACTCACAGAGTGGAGTTATCTTTTCCTGTGCCCGTCCCTGAGCAGGGTGAAAACTTGGATTTAATTGGGAGAACAAAAATTGTTCTCCCCAATTGCTTAAGTGAAATGTTGGTTGTGTGCAGGCATGTGGATTAGATATATTTCGGGACATACCAAAGGGAGGAGGCATGGACCAGCTCCAGCCTTTATCATGGAATCCCAGGATGGTTTGGGATGGAAGGACCTTCAAGCCCATCCAGTGCCACACACCTTCCCCTATCCCAGGTTGCTCCAAGCCCCATCCTGTGGACGCTGAGAAAGCTTCAGCCGAGAATTTCTTCAGCTCTCTGCAGCATTTTCTGAGAGTTCTGCCTTTCCCATGCAAGTAACTCAAAACAATGTTACCGTTCTGTGAACTTCTTGCAGCTGTGCCTTTGTTATGATTCTTTTAGGGAAATGTTTTGGAATAGATGTTAAATTAGAATTAACCAATGAACTTGGTAGGTGGCTAACCAGAGGTCCAACAGCCTCCTGACCTTCATGTAAGCTCCAAGCCAACTAAAGGATATAAACTGTTCTGTAAATTAATAAATACACACATGGCTTCATTCTCCCTGAGCTCTGGGCTGTCGTTATTCCTGGTGTCGTTGTTCCTGGGCGGGCAGCAGCCACACCACCCAGTGAGGTGTTCTTGTGGAAAGATCCCTGCCTGTGGAATGGGGACAATCCCCCTGCAGGAGCCGTGGCTGTGCTGCAGAGCCATCCCAGAGCTGGGCCTTACCTGCTGCTCTGGTTCTCAGCGGCGCCGAGGGCCGGCTCGGCTCCCCGCTCCCCGCGCTGCTGCTGGCAACCACCCGGAACTCGTACTCGACCCAGGGGCTTAAATCCACCACCGTGGCCTCGTGAGTCCTGCCGTTAATGACCTCGGGGGCTACAGGCAAAATAAACGTGACGCCAGCAATGGATCCTTGAGGTAATTAAAGGTATCAACAAAATAAAAAACCCAAGACAAGTCCCGAGTTTTTTACCTGTGGCGACCGCCTGCCACCCCACCGAGAAGGGAGTCCTGGTCTGGACGCTGTAGATCTGCACTGGGCTGTTGTTATCTGCTCCAGGCTTCCAGGACAAGCCAGCAGTCGTGCTAGAAACATGTTCAACTTTAACATCTTCTGGTGGACCTGGGGGGCCTGACACGACCAGCATTTTAAGAGGAAGGTATTGGGAAGAGAAGATTCACCGCTGGAATGGGTTGGGCAACTCTTACTTTCTCAAGTCAGAGGAATTATTCATGAAGCTGCAGTGTCATAAAAGCAGCACAATCCCTAAATGATGGCTCCATGTCTGGTTACATTTTTATGAGTCAGGAAAATTAATGTCTTGATGTCGCTAACATGAAAACTACAAACAAAGGAATGATTTCTTTTTTGTGTCTGACAAAGAAAGGCACCCGATGTTGTCTTTTGTTGAGCCATCGAACATTCTGAGAATTCCTACTGCATTTAATCAAAACTGAGGTTCAGAAAGAATGTGGGATGGCACACTACACAGATTTCTGATTCCTCTTAGGGTTTACAGATCTGCTCCCATGACAGCATTTCCTCACTGCTGGTGGTAAAAATCTGAGTTAGAAAATATTATTTTGTATTATCTCCAAATAGGGGAAAGGAATGAGCTCTTTTGATTTTCCCAGCCCGCAGAGTGACCCAGAGGTGCCTGGAGGAAGCGACAACACTGCTGAGATCAGAGGATTTCCCTCCGACCTGTGTGGCCAGAAAATTTTGCAGAGAGACCATGGCAGAACCGCAGAGGTTTCCCTGGGTTGGCTGAACACCAAGGTCATGCTGGCCACAATTTTGGGGCCAAGAGTACAAGATACAAAACATTTCACTCTTGAGATGTGGAATTGGTATTCTAGGAGTCACTTAAACAACAGCTGCTGTTAAGTTTTCCTAATTCCTCTGGAAGGTGTGTGTGTCTCCCTTACAGACATACCTCTCACAATTATATCTGCTGCTGCAGATTGACTGTCTAAAGAAGTTTGCACCATGCACACATATTTCCCAGAATGATGTAGCTGAATATTTCTTATCATCAAATCCCCAGCAGATTCCTGGAGAGATACAAGGAAAAAAAAAAAGTAAACTAATCACTCACAACATGCTTTCCATACTGGGCATTTTTATAAATTGCTCAATATTAATAAAAAATTCAGCTTTTAAATTAAAATATTCATAGCTATCATCAGTTTCTTTCATGGGGACATTTTTATTATGGCTTCACAAATAACTCAAGCGCCTTTATGAAATTTAGGGAAGAAAAATAAATGGTTGCAGCCCTTGTAAAGAAACAGTGATTTGCCAGGATAAATAAATAGCGAGGCAGGAATTATGATAAACATTCGTGGCGTGCAAAGACTGTGGCAAAGAGTTTCATCAAGGAGTTTGGGAAACTCACCCTGCCAATCCTTTCAAAGTGATGGATTCCTCTGCTCAAATCAATTCTCTGGCCATTGAACGACCACGAGAACGCCACGTCCAGGGAGGGGTCATGGGACACCTGGCAGGGCAGGACGATGCTCTCCCCAACTGTTGCATCCGTGTCAGAAGGTGGGATAGTGATGACAGTCCTTTCTGAGGAGGCAAAAAAAATTAGATATTTTTTGTTAAAATGCTTAGAAAAATAGCAGTTATTGAGGGAGTTTTGTACCATTCTGGAAATTATTTCAAATTGGCCCAAATGTTCTGTAATAAAGGGAATTCTCTCTAATCCAGTGAGGATTTTAGACCACTCCTATGGCAGCACCAGCCCCACGACCAAGTTGTGTGCCTGAGAGTGAGCAGATGTGAGAGGAACACCCTAAAGTAGTTTATATTTATATTAGAAACCCCCTAAATTATATTACTTCATAAAGCCCATAATCAATAGTTACGATTTCAGTCAAAAAGTACAGACTTCTCTTAAAAACGTGCCTGTGGTTCTTCAGATTTGAAGAATTCTCCTGGCCAAAAACTGCAGCAAGAGCAAAATTGCTGCTCATCTCCACTTACTTTAGACATCGACATCCTTAATCTATATTAATGTTAGTGGTACTTTACTCCACAGCACTACTCATGTTACAGCTTCAAAGACGCTCCCAGGCAGGAAAATTATTTATTTGATCATTTTTAACCCATTAGATGGAGACCCAAACTTGCAGCTCTTATGAAGGGAAGTATCAGCTCGCTGAAGGGGAAAGAAATGGGTTTATATGGCTTCATTTTTGTTGATATGACTGGCAGACAGATTAGAGATAACAAGCACTTTGTTGTAAGCAATTCCCTTGAATAAAGCTTTTGTGCATGGGAGTGTTATGAAGTGCTGAGAATTTAGACACATGTAGAAAATGAGAGCAGAATCTCTCCACCAATATTAATATGCTCGGAAAATAATGTGAGAGGAGGAGAAGGAAATGGGCACGAGCTGTGTTAGTTCAGTGCTCAGCACAGCTTAACTCCAGAAATTAGGTGATTCTTAAATCACAGAATTCTGGAAAGGTTTGGGTTGGAAAGGCCCTTAAATTCCACCCAGTGCCCCCCCTGCCATGGCAGGGACCCCTTCCCCTGTCCCAGGCTGCTCCCAGCCCCAGTGTCCAGCCTGGCCTTGGGCACTGCTGTTATCGTAAGAAATCTCCTTTATTATTGGCATGAACCTGTTTGCCTCCACCAAATAAATATTGAAAACTGCCCTTCTGGGAATTACACTGGTTTTGGGCATGAGGTGTGTATTTTGGTAGTGATAACAAAAAATAAATTAATTTATCGTGGTGTTCCTCCCATCCTCTTGCACCTCTTGTTGTATCCTCCTCATCCCCTCTAACGCAGAATGTTCACCTGGGTGATATTTTCTGCTTCTTTTATGGGCTTGTCTTCAAAACTTCCACCTCAAATACCTTTAAAAGCTTCTTAAAAGCTCTTGGTTCTGCCTTCTCCATCCATCTCGCTTAGCAACAGCAAACACGCATTATATGGCAAATCCCATTCCAGAGGAGAAAAGAGGGAAGATGTTGTGAGTGCTGGAGGTGTAATAAAGACTTCTCCCACAAAGGATAAACAACTCAATGAGCAGCAATAAACTTAATTTGCACATTAGCTATGCTCTCCCAAGTTCTGACATTTCAGTTGAAAATAATGCTGAAGCAATGAGGCCTATAATTGAACAGCCCAAACTTCTCCAGAGGGGAAACAAAAACAAATGTTCCCTGCAAACAAGATCATTTTTATACCATGTTGTTACTCGGTGTTTTAATAAACTTCATAAATGCCAAACAAAAGATATCTTTTTTTCACGTTTTAGTGGGGTTTTCCCATGTTGCTGCCATGTATGGGACATGTGAAAGGGGACAGAACCTTTAATGAAGTCAGAGCTGCTGAAGTTCTTGGTGTTTTCTTTGCTGGCTGTGCTGCAGCCCCATCTCAGCTCACACTCTGAGCTGTACCAGTGCTAACTGCTCTGTCAGAAGGTGAATATTAAACAGATTTTCACCAGATGCAAAGTTAGGGAGGAGCTCGTACTGCAGGCTACAGCAACCATCCTGATACTACTGAAAACAAGGATACTAAAAAAAAAAGAGTTGCAAAATCACAGAATCTTGGGCTGGAAGGGACTTTAAATCTCACCTCACTCCACAAAAGAAGGAAATATTGAAATACCTTTCACAATCAGGGTCCCTGAGTTTCTGGCAGCTCCGAACTGGTTTGTGGCTACACAAGTGTAAACCCCGGCGTCTGCCTTGGAGATGTTGGAGATCCTGAGGCTGCCCTCCTCCAGGAAGACCACCCTGGGGAAAAGCAAACAGAATGGAGCCATGGAACCCCAGAACGGTCTGGGTGGGACGGGATCCCAAATCTCATCCCCCCCCTGCCATGGCAGGGACACCTCCCAGCACCCCAGGTGGCTCCAAGCCCCGGCCAGCCTGGCCTTGGGCACTGCCACGGATGGGAATCCACAACTTTTCTGGGCAATAATAGAAAAATAGGAATAAAAAAGACTTCTGGCAGAGGAATAGTAACAGGAATGCAGTGCTGCTTTTAATATTTAAACGTTTCCATTATGATTTTTCTCTTCTACAGCGAGCTGAACGTGTCTTAACCAATTTTCACCTCTGCTGCTTATTAATTTCTATATTAGAATTGTTTTATTGGCAAACTGGGGTTGATCATTCACTTTTCCAGGTGACTTTCTCACAGCAAAATCTGGAGTCTCAAGGAAAAGTTGAAAAACTCAACTTGCTGCTTACTTGTGTTCTATTTTACCATGTTTTGGGCTTTTTTAACAGATCCCAGTGCTCCTAAGCCAAGCCAAGGCTGTGTGTGAGCCCAGCTGCCCGTGGAGTTTTGTCAGGATTATTAAAAGATATTATCAGACTGGCTGGGATGCTCAAATGGCACCTCACAAGCCAAGGAGCCAAATCAAATCCATCACTGTCTCACAGGGCCCTCAAAGCACCTTGGAGTCACTGAGTTGTTTATATCAGTTTGCAGAGTATGGGGAAAATGGCATTTAATGGTAATTTCAGGACCTCTCCTGGGTTTTATGGATAAAATTCATTTTTAAGCCTGCCCTTATATTTTTTTAATTGTTAAGGAGATGCTTTGGGATGTAATTCAGGACAAGGATTGGATATGAATTCCTTGGATCAGCTGTCACTGTGTGCCTGCACCCTTCTGCTGTCACACACAAGGGCAGGACTTCAGGATTTTGGGGATTTTCTTCAGAATCACACAGAACACACATCTAAAAGTAGAGGATTTTCAAATCAAAGCTGAATTAGCAATGCACTTTACCACAGAAAATATTATTCTGTAATATTCTGGGGTTTTTTTTCCCCCCAGTTCTTCAACATCCACCTGCTGCACCTGGTAAATGTGGGACTTTTTGACCAAATTTTTTTTCTGAGTTTAATGGAAATTTAGGACATGAAGGTCCTGGAAGTTTCATAAAAAATGGGGCCAGGGTCTCTGTGTGCATCTCCTCTTGCCACTAAGCTCAGTCCTTAACAGGCATCAGAGAATCTGCACCCAAATGCCACATTTCCTTACATTCAAAAAAATCCACTGTCAGCCACAACTCCACAGGCAACCAGGCTCCATTCACTCACAGCAGCACTGCATCATTTTTTATATCCCTCATTTAATTGACATTTAACTCTAATGCAAGGCTCCTTTCATAAAATAGAAAATATCTAATTCATGCATCACAGCTTGCGTATTTAATATTTATTACTAACAACATAAGATTGGGTGATGTACTGAATTATTAAAGGAAATGAACAATCACAAGAGCAGAAGTTGGAGCTGGCAGGAGCATCAGAACCATTAAACACACAAAAAACCCCATCACAGTGTGTTTCTGTTTCCCGTTCTGGCATTTATACATTTGTAGCTGCAAGTGGAACACACATCAGACCTTGTCCTGCTTCTGTTACACCCTCCCAGCTCTCAGCCGGGAAGGAGAAGCACTAAACTTGGATTTCTGGTGATCCTCTCGCTCATATTCCCCCAGTTTCACATCTCCCACACTCAGCTGACCTTTCCCTGCCCCGAGATCTGCTCCTGAGCAGGGCGAGCTGGATTT
Organism: Daphoenositta chrysoptera; assembly: GCA_013397915.1. Taxonomy (NCBI): domain Eukaryota; kingdom Metazoa; phylum Chordata; class Aves; order Passeriformes; genus Daphoenositta; species Daphoenositta chrysoptera. The sequence continues at coordinate 1,046,311 of VZRO01002602.1, forward strand.
GGGACCGGGGGAAGCAGAGATGCTCCTGCGGTGCTGGGCTCGCTGTCACTGGGGTGTGCAGCTGAGAGGGGAAGGGATTTAGGCTTGAATGAAAAATCTTTGTTTCCTTGGCAATAATCGCCAGGTACCGCAGCAGCTCCTGGTTTGCCACTGGTGGTACAGGAGGAAACAGGTTCAGGTTTGATAATCCATCAATATCGAACTGGAGCAGAGAGAAACGGGAAGCACCAAAGTCCCCTCCTCAATACAGGGATGTATCACCTGAATGATGGATTTTGGATAAGGAAGGATGAATGAAGTTGTGCCAGGGCAGGTTGAGGTTGGATTTTAGGGAAAGGCTCTTCCCCCAGAGGGTGCTGGCACTGCCCAGGCTCCCCAGGGAATGGGCACGGCCCCGAGGCTGCCAGAGCTCCAGGAGCGTTTGGGCAGCGCTGCCAGGGATGGACAGGGGGGGATTTGGGGGGTCTGGGCAGGGACAGGAGCTGGACTCTGATCCTGGAGGGTCCTTTCCAGCTCAGGACATTCCGTGGTTCTGTGATCCCACGGACTGAGCTGCTGTCACGCCCGTGCAGCAACACAGGAGCAGCCCCCGGGTCCTTCCTGTCCCTCGGTGTGGGGACACACCTCTGACACCGTGTCAAAGGCAGCTTCGAACATGAAGAAACATTTCCAAGTATTCCCCTCCTGCCTCCGCAATATTTTCTGCATTAATGATGTGTTTCTTCATGTCAGCTTGCACCAGCCACCAGAAAAACTGCTGGTGATAAAACAGGGGATGCAATCGAGTGGCTGGGTAACATATGGTGTTCATCAAACAGTATCCAAAGAGATTCCAGTGTGAATCAGCAAATGTTCATAAATTGGGTACCTGAAGAATAATTTATAACAAGCCACCTCAGTGTCTTTCTCTCCATCAAATATTGATGACCTGTTACTTTTAGTGCAGTTGCACCTAAAAGCTCTTAGGTGCAAATTAAAATCCAGAAGTGGCATAAAGCAAAAAAAAAAAANTAATGACTTCCACTACCAAAAAAAAAAAAAACAAACCAAAAAAGACAATCTCTGTCCCCAAAGCTTCAATGCAGGTAAATACACAGGAAAAAACAGCCTGTAAAATACAGAATAGCAAAGGGGAGAAGCTCTGAAAGCTCTGCTTTAGCCCCTGTGGATTCTGGTTGCAGCTTTTTCACTGAAGTTTGGTCATGCCTCAGATTTTTCATCCCTGTATTCTTCATGATGAATCGAGACCTTGATAATTCCCATCTCTCTCATTTAGCCACTAAGAGGGGTTTGTACCCACTCAAGAGCTGACAGTGCCACGCTTGATCTGAGGAAATGCTCTTCTGAAACAATATTTCAATGGCTGGGCAGGCTGGGGATGGAATGGCTCTTTCAGTGGATCAAAATGGAGCTTAGCAGAGAGAAAATCTGCTAAACAAAAGCTGCAGAGTTGTTTGAAACAGGGCACGCTACCTAACGACAATTAGAGCGAGCAGTAAATAAGATTCTCAGGCACAATTTGTGTAAGAGCACAAAGGACTCCAGAGTAATTAGTTTAGTGGGGAAGGGAATTAAAGAAAATTTTTTAAAAAGTGAGAAATTTCCAGCTGTCCTGAGCTCTGTGCCAGGAGAGGGGTGGGAAGACAGAGCACAGCAGAAAATCAAGTCGATGCATTTTGAATGCGAGAAGAAAAACAACAGCGCCCTGTGAAACGCTGCCCCGGGTGCCAAAAACAGCAAAGTTGCCCTGAACTCCCCCAGAACCACGACTTTGTGCCGTGGGTGGGTTCAGAGGGGCTGCACTTGGTCCTCTCCCATTTCCCTCTCAAATCAGGGAGCTGTGACGCAGAAGGCAATGGGAATATTGCCTTTAATGGGCTTTGGATCAAGCTCTGACAAATGGTTCAAAAAGAAGCTGTGAAAGGCACGTCTCACCTGCTGAAAGGCTTGCTGGAAACCATTCCTTTTCACAACATTTGAGGCTGTGTGAAGGCTATAGATAATAATTCTTAGCAGCTGCATCCCCAGACAAGGTAATTCCAAGTGCTGCGACGAGACAGAAAAGTTTAACTTGTCCAACACAATGCAGGGAGAATATTTTGTCTGCCAGGAAAACTGGACTTCTCTCAATAAGTAAATAAGTGCCTGTCACAGGACCAAAAGCACACGATCTGAAGCAGATCTGATAAGTGCACGGCTGTGAGAGCAGGAGGAGAAGGAAGAACCCAGGACCCAGCTGTTCCTAAAGCCCTGAGGCAGCAAGGGATTGCTTAAGCACAGGCCTAACTCTGGACTGGCATCTCTGGCTTCCAGAACCCCTAAATCCTGATCAGGGTCCTGCTGCCTCCCGTGCTCCTGCCTGGTGCTGCCTCTGGGCGAGCAGCTCAACGAAACCAAGCTGCTGTGAGGAAGAGAAGAGATGAAAATCCAGCTCTGACTATTCAGGCAAAGCTCCTGCACACCAGGGCAAATTGGGAATACCCAGAAATATCATTCCATAGAGAATCGTGGAGAGGTTTGGGTTGGGAGGGACCTTAAAGATCATCCAGTTCCATCGGCAGGGACACCTCCCACGGTCCCAGGCTGCTCCCAGCCCTGTCCAGCCTGGCCTTGGGCACTGCCAGGGATCCAGGGGCAGCCACAGCTGCTCTGGGCACCCCGTGCCAGTGTTTTGTCCCCCACATTGTGAAACATTTCTTCCTCATTCCTAATCTAACCTGATCCTCTTTTACTCTAAGCCCCTCAGATAGAAATATTGAAATTCCCCTCGGAGTTACTCTGTCAGGAGAGGAGGTAGGAAGGGAAACCAAACAGGCTCCCCAGGATCTGCCCAGCCAGAGCTCCGTGTGATCTTCAGAAAGAAGAGTTTGCAAAGTTTGTGCGGAAGCCACGAGGCTGTGGGGAAGAAGTGAGAGCTCATTAAAATTGTCACACATACTTTTTAAGTAAAGAACTTGAGAAATCAAGCAGGGATGATAGGTACAGCTTTTAATTAACCAGGCCAAACAAACCGTCTCCGAACGTGTTGTCTCTTGTGAACAAAAGATTGTTGATGGCTATTTGCTTTGATCTTAAGAGCATGAAAGAATAATATGTATTTAACAAGGCTGATAGAAGAAAGAAAATCTGAGAAAAGAAAGAGGTGTCAAGCCATTAGATTTAAAAGTGTGGCAGGGGTAGCTTTGTGCACTGCTGCATTGTTCAGCCAATCTGTTTTTGGGAGAGGGGGGATGTTAATTCATGGATATGAAATGCATGGATCCAAAAACAGCAGAGGTCTTTGAAATCCCCATCAAAGTCCTGAGCTGGATCTGTGTAAAACGGGTGAATTCTGCAGGTTTCAGCACTGCCAGGAGGGCAGCTCTCCCTTCAAGGGCGTAATTCCTTCCCAAATAAAGTAACACTGACACTTTGTAAAGATTCCCTCTTCTTGTCTCCTCTCTGCCTCTAACATCCGACACCTCCCAGCCTTACTGGAGCCTCATCATGGCCCTGTGCTGATAAAAAGGGAGGAATCTGGATCTGATGGAATCAGAGGCAAAGTAATTTTTATTATCTGAGAAATCCTATTTGAAACCGTGTCTGCTCAGCCTCCCTTTGCTGCTCAGGAGCAAACCCCCTCTTTATTCCCAGCCTGTGCAAAGATATATTGTTTATAAATTTCTCCAGACACTCTGCCAGACACTGAGACAATATCTGACTCCTCTAATTTTACAAAGATTGAGGAGCAGCAGAGGCTGCATTAAAAACTACAAAGGGAAGTGAGTGAGGGGCAGAAAGACGAGCCCAGCTCCCAAGTGACTGGGAATTAGCAGAGATTTATGCAGATGGAAATGTGAGTAAAGTTTGACTGAGTGAATGACTTGTCCCTGCTGCTGACAGCCCTGGTATTTTTGAAAAGGTCCCACTGAATCCCATCTGAGATCTGACTGTCTGTATCATATGTTAATGATCTTTGTACCTGTTTATTCTATTCTGAGCATAATTTGTATGTTAATAGTGTTGCCATTTAATAAACTGTGCTTAAAAGATTTTCCTTATCTGCATGCTGATACAAATGAGCTTCAGGGTTGACTGACAATTAACTGGAAATCAAATAAATGCCATCATAATCTTTTAACTATTTGGATCAAAACAAAATTACACAATCTGGTTGAATACTCTTATAAAAATATTGTAGAAAAAAATCTTATTAGAAATTATAGAATGTGATGCTAGAAGTGTTCCTTCCTATTTCTTAAAATTCCCCCCTCTTCCTAAAAATAGATTTTTGCATCAGATCCCTGCAATTGGGACCACAAATATTTATTTATGTAAATATATACAGACATCTGAACTGAGCTATACTCCATCATACAGATTCCAGAGAAAACACAAGATTTTCAGGAGCTGCTACTGCCTTTAACATAAAATAGCAAAAATTGTTTTGCCCTGTCTGCAACACAGTCAAGGATTAAATGTGAGGCAGATGTTCCTCTGTGAGGGCCAAAGAAAAAAAGTGACAAAAGCACTCTGTGTCCAAATCTCTTGCAGGGCTCCATCCCAGAGCTCGCAGCCAGGGAACCCTGGGCAACAGCACCTCTGTGTGCATGGCAAAAAAACCAGAAAAGGACTGAACTGCCAAATGAAACAGCTGCCAATTGCTCATCTCCCAAGTTGTGCTGGGTTTATGAAATCTTTGTAACTCCGCTACATCAGACAAAAGCTCTTCCAGCACAGCCCGGGATGTCCACACTGCCCCGTTCTAATCCCACCATTAATCATCGTTTCTGTGATCCAGACACTGTCAGGAGTTCTGACTCAGCCCTTCACGCAACCAAACTCACTCCAGATGTAAAACTAAGCCCTTAATACGGGATTTAAGTAGAATTTCAACAGTTCAGAAGGGCCTGAATTACCCTCTGCGTGGGAGTTTCATTCACTTGCTGGGAGCTGCTTCCTCTCTGCTTGTCAGAGCACATTTCAGAAGCACAAGAACAATAAAACCTGCTGGGAACCGTAAAGAATTCTGTCCAGACAACAAGCAGCTGACACCAGCACGGCCCTGGCTGGGTTTCAGAAACCCTGGAACTCACCCCCAAAACAGAATCAGAGGATGCCAGGATGGTTTGGGGTGGAAGGGACCTTAAAGCCCATCCAGTGTCACCCCTGCCAGGGCAGGGACACTTCCACTGTCCCAGGCTGCTCCCAGCCCCAATGTCCAGCCAGGTCTCATCACCTCTAAGTTCTTGTGCCTGTTGGTTGGGCTCCCCGTGGGCCTGCAGGAAACCTGGGACAACCCTGCCTGGGCTGGTGAATTTGTGCCCAGTTTGAGTGACAATGACGGGCACTGGGTGTGGTTCACTGAAGCCCCAGCCCCACATCCCTGCTCAAAATAGCCCAGAGCATTGGAAGGTTCTGTCTTTTTGATGTGTGAGTCACATTCTGTCACTTGTGTGTGTCCCGTCAGCTTTTCCTTTCCTTTTCCAGATTTCTCTTTCACTGAAAATCTGAGAATATTTTTAGCTCTCATGGAAAAGGAGCAATGAAAGAGAAACATTCATTTGTCCCAAAATCCCATGGATAAACCAGAGCTGTTCGTGGCCTCCTACAAACCTTCATGTTGGCCAAGCTTCAGCCACTTTTTCAAGGTGCTGCTTCTGTGCCCTCATTCCAAACGATCCCAAAAATCTCTCCCTGGAAGACTCTTTCTCCATCATGCCTAGAAACTGCCTGGCCACAGTCCCTGTGCCCGTCGTGTGTGTCCTGTGCAGGGCCAGCAGCTGGGCCTCGATGCTCCTCCTGGATCCCTTCCAGCCTGGGATATTCTGTGTTAATATCTCATTTTATATCACCTCAACACACCCTGATCTGTTCTCTCTCATGTTACACTTCATTTGAGAACTCTGGGGATCACAACCTTTGATTTGGTGCAGAGAATTTGGGGCATGTTTTCCCAAAAAGGGACATGATTTCCAAATTTGGTCCAAGTTTTCCAAATCTGTGGCATGATTTCAAAATTTGGGGCATGTTTTCCAGCCCACACTGGCATTTTTGATGCTGCAGCAGGAATGATGTGCATGGCAGCACAACTTGGACTGGAAGAGAAGCACAGAAGGTTGCATTCTCTCATTACCTTTTTTTTCCCCTGCAAACTCCTAATTAGGAACCTTGATTCCCAGCCTGCTCAGTGGAAAAAATCCAATGAGATTAGCTGGTTTTGGCTGGAGTCCTGAACATCCACCAGAAAATGTGCGTGGAGCAGGGACAGGACACGAGCTGGAAGGGGGAGAGGGCACAGCACTGACGCTCGCTGGGGTTTGGATTTCTGCAGCTCCTCCTGACAGGGAAGAGTGACAGATTTCCTGGGACATCCCAGCGTGCAGGACAGCCCCTTGGAAAGGCTCTCCTCAACGAGGCTGCCACGAGTGGGAAGGATTTCAAATTGAATCAGAGAGCTGTCCTGCAGAGGGGAGTTGTTGTAAATCCAGCAGCACGAGGTTGTCACTCCTTCCCTCTTCCACGTGAGAACATCTGCTCCATTTGCTTCCTCCACGCTCACATTATCTGCTGGGCCAAACACTGGCACTGAGCGCTCAGCAACACGGGATGAAATCGGGTTTATTGGCTCGTTCCACTGTGAAACTCTCCAAGGAAAGAGAGAAGAAAGGAAAAGCCCTTTTCTCCTGCCTTCCCCTGCCCCAACATCCCCTGCCTGGGTCAGGTAGCAATGGGGGTCCCCTCCTGCCTCCTCGTTACTCTGCAGAGCCTTGGCTTCAAATGGAAACAGAACAGGGAGAGAAGAAAGGGGAAAACCAAAGGAAAAGAAGATAAAGAAGTAAAAATAAAATATTGCCTTTTTCTTCCCATCATCTGTGCTTGTTCTTCCTTCTCCTTATCTCCCTCCTCATCTTTCAGTCAGGTTTTCCATTCCCCTGCCTTCACCCTCAGCGTGAAGAACAAAATAACCAGAAATGGAGAAGAGGGAAAGCCTGAAGGTGCTTCAGGAGAGTTTGGGGTGTTTTCTGACAACCCTTTGGTTGTAAAACTTCCCTTATGCCAACATCACCAGTTTTGGTGATTCCTGTGAGTGCTGCCGTGGGTGCTGTTCCTCCCAGACCCAGTGGCGTTGTTCAGGAGGCAGCACTGGAAAATGCCTCCAACCAACCCCAAAACCAGACGAACATCCCTGCTGAGAGAGAATAAATCCTCAGTAAATCCATTGGAGCTGCCTCTGCAGTACCCTTCTCTTCCCTGTTCCCTCTGAAGCCAGGCCTGCTGTGATGCCAGCACTGGATATTTTCAGCTAGAAAATACTTCCTGCAGCTCTCAGCATCCCCTCAGGAATGGTGTGGTGGTGGGCTTTGTCTGGTTAGCACCTAATGTGCTGTGACACTGGGGCTGCAGAGATAAAAACCACCTGAAACAGCAAGCCCAGCCTTTGTAGGAGTTTTCACATCTTAGTGAGTAACTTCAGACCAAGCACTGAAGGCAGGCAGGTAAACCTGTGCTTTGATTCCTGTCAATCTGTTTGGAAGCAGAGAGTGGAGCTGAAGTGATCGATCAAATTTAGCAGATGTGGAATCAATCCCATCGGTTCTCCAGGCAAAAGTGGGATTTCATCAGCAGATAAGGTTAATTTGTATTCATGTTGACTTTCAGCAGTGGTGTCTGAGATAGCTGGAATTGCTCTGATTGCTGATGCCCACACTTCAAGTGCTCTATTTAAATACTAAAATAGGAAATGAACTTCTTTACAAGCACACAGACACTGATAAGATAGAAGGGTTAAGGCATCTCATCAAAGCTATGCAAAGCTCCTCGTGGTAGAAAAGCAAGGGGGATAAAACCAGAGACACACTTAATCCAGGCTTCAAAAACCAGCCTTAAAAAATAAAATAATAGTAAAATTAATATCCCAGTGCTGTTCACCCAACTGCAGTGCTGTAGAAAGCTGGGAATGGTGCAGTAAGTGCTGGAATATCATAAGAAAAATGGATTTTATGTGGAACTTGGTACCTGCATGCAAATATCTGGGGTATTTCATGTGCAAGCTGTGGGTGAGGAAAGCAGGGTGGTTTGTGGCACTGAGCAGCCTGACAAGCAAAGCTCCTCTTTGCCTGTGCTACTCATCTGCTCTGACTTCAAGGCAGCTGAGGGATTTTTCAGACACTGTGGATGGGTTTCATTCCCCCAGCTTTGCTCATCTGAGTTTGGTGTCTCATTTGAGAGGGAGGCACCTGCCAAGAAACAGTAAATAACTCCCTTAGGCTGCATATTGACTTCAGCTAAAGAATAGTCAAGCGCCATCAATCTCCTCCTTTGTTAGCAGACTAGTGCAAATTTTGGAATTTTCTATCCATTTGGTCTTGATTCCTCCCCAAGCAGATTTCTTTATTTATTTTTAAGGATAACGGATATTCTGAAGCTAAACCAACAGCGCTGACATTCTGGTAATTGAAATGTTTCCCTGAAGTTTGCTGAACTGTCCTGACACATTTCTGCTCAAATTGGTTGGAGCTGAAATGCTGTTTCACAGACAATACATTCTGTGTGCTGTATTTGATCAGGGGATTGAGCACTTCTCCTGTTTACTAAATAATCACAGGATGAGCTGGGTTGGGAGGGACCCCCCAGGATCACCCAGTGCAGCCCCTGGCCCTGCCCAGACCCCCCAAATCCCCCCCTGTCCATCCCTGGCAGCGCTGTCCAAACGCTCCTGGAGCTCTGGCAGCCTCGGGGCCGTGCCCATTCCCTGGGGAGCCTGGGCAGTGCCAGCACCTCTGGGGGAAGAGCCTTTCCTAAAATCCAACCTGAGCCTGCCCTGGCACAGCTCCAGCCACTCCCTGTCCCCGTCCCAGGGAGCAGAGATTGGAGCTGCCCCTCAGGAGGAGCTGCAGACCTTTTAACTCCCTCTTTGTCTAATTCCATCCACAGACACAAAACAATCCTTTTCCCAAATACCAGAAGAGTTTGAATGTGTTAAAATGCTCATGGTTTTGGAGTCTGGCAGTGGAGGAGCAGAAGGAAGGCACAAGCAGGGGGTGGCCCAGAGTGGTCCGGGGGTGCTGGGGAAGGGATCCTAAGGAAACCTGCTGGGTCCTGGCTGCTCACCTGGGAGCAGGAGAACCCCTCGAGACTGAGGCTCCAAGGGGCAGCTCCAAGAACTCAGCAATTCCCAGATAATTCCCCCACCCAGTCACAACCTCTGCTCCGTTCTCTTTCTGCAGTGCTGATGGAATACAGCTTTCCACGTCACGGTTTTCCCGTGTTTCCTCTGAGTAATGGCAATAGCAGGAGTGTAAAACTCCAAAACCAAGTGTGCCACAGGACACAGAATTCACCAGCTTTATTTATGGCAGAGGATCCATTCCCATCCTTCACAGAGCTGGGATGGAACTGTGTCCTACAAGCAAGTCCTGGAGCCAACAACTATTGAGCATATTTTATGATCCCTAAACGTACTTCTTGCCCGGGCCCCAAAAAACAATTTAAATTATGAATATTTGCTTATTACTGATTATTAATGCATGGAAAGTGCTGTATATGACTAATGCATTCTTCCAGCCTACCTCATTTCTCAGTTTCCCTCAGCTCTGCTCATTGAAATTCCGAGAGAAGTGAATCACATATGTTTATACACATTCTCTGCAGTGCTCGGGGAGCCTCAGCCCAGGCCGGGGGAATAGCACCTCTCTCTGGCAAAGCAAAACGAGGTCCCAATTCCCATTTATTAAAATGCTTCCATCAAAAGGAATTTTTTGTAAAATAAGTTTTCCACGAGGGTCCCGAATCTGAATTCACTGAAGGCGTCAAGACAAGACGCTCGTGATGAGATCAGTGTCTAGACTTGGAAATTTGTTTTATTTAATGTATGAATTGTTCCTTTCTTCTCCTTCCTTTCCTCAGTGGATACGAGGGGATAGAAGCGAGAAGTGAGATGAAGAAAACTCCTGTTGCATGCACTGAGGATGTGACACACATGAAAATTGCTGGAATCTGTGTCAGACTCCACGGGGAAGGAGTTTGGAGCATAAAACTCGGGTTTTGTTGTGTTTCATTCCTACACTGAGCTAAAACCCACAGCACACGCCAGGAAAAGTCATTTATTCTCCCCTTGGAGAACTGGCATTGCTCCCCAAACCCCGTTTCTCCAGATTTTGACCCAAAGAAGAAGGATAATTGCCCGAGAGAACACCTGAAGATGAACTGGTGGATATCACGTGAGGAGGGAGCAGGGAAAGCCAGCCAGGATGAGCCAGCTTTGGGATTTCCTTCTGATTCCTGCAGCTGATAGCCTCGAATTCCCTCTCTGAGGTGCCAGCAGCGTGGACCATGGATAAATCCCAGTACTCAGGGGCTGAGCCCTGTCAGTCAGGGTGAATGGAGCAATTGCTGAAAACTTTGAAGGAAAACACTCAATGGAGAGGGCTGGGAACAATAAACACATCTGGAACTGGTATGATCAGGCTTTATTTCACCATCTAATGTAAAAAAAGAGAATATTTGGGCATTTTCTGCAGGATTTACTTGTGTGCTTCAAGTGCAATAAAGGGTTTTACAGGAATGAGAGCAGCCAAGCTGCTGAAGAGCTGGGCAATGATGGGTTGGAGCCACAGAAAGGACGGGAAAGACAAGTGGGGCTGGAGGAAACTCTGCCCTGAACAGGGGACTGAGGGCTGAGGGCCTTCAGTGCTGAACCCTGGCAAGAGATGCAGAAAATAACCCTTCAAAAAACTCTAAGATGTTTTTCAGGTAGCAGGGGCCCAAATACTGCAGTTTTGTAAACTTAAAAATGACCTCAAGAAGTCAGAGGAAATCTAATGAAAAATATTTAATTGTGCATCTATTAATATGGACAATCTATTAATTAGTGTTCCTATTTAGCACACTCATATTTACACCCTTACAAACTGAATTTAACTGAACTTAAAGCTGAATTCTTCCATCTTATCAAGAGTTTACCTGATTAGGGAGAGTGGTTACCACAGATTCAGGCCTATCAGGAATAAAATATCAGGAGTGAAAGGAAAAAGGTGAAAAAGAAGGAATATTCTTCCTCCTTTGGGTGGAGTAGGTCTGGTTTCACTATTTCTTTAACAAAAGATTAAATTTATCTAAATAATTTACAAGAAGCTGCGTGATCTGACTTATTTAGGAATGAGCCCATCACAGTTCAGCTGCCAGACCTGGAAGGGATTGGTATTTCCTTTTTTTAGCATCTATACCCTCACCAAATATTTTAAAAAAGGCCAATAACAGAGCCCATAAAGGTTATAATTGCAGCACGATAAAAAGGGAGCAGAAATAAGGGTTTGTCAGGGTTTAATCATATCTGTGGAGAAAGGCAGACCACGTTCCCTCTCGTTTTATGTGTAATTTCAGCACTTTAATTAGCCGTGTACTTTACAGCCACACAAACCCCTCTCTCATTTTGTTTTCTTTTGGAAGGATCTCTGGACTAACACTGCACTGATGATTTATTTCCCCGGGTGTTAAAGCAGGGCATTATCCACTTTGTCATTTGATAATCAAACAGCCTGGTAAATTCCTTTTTGCTCAGTGGCCGCGCTGGCAGGAGCGTTGTGCACGCGGAGTTTGGGCACTGCCTCCTTTGGATATCCTGCTCCCTCTGGAAATCCTGCTCCCTTTGGAAATCCTGCTCCTGCCCAGCAGCAGGAGCCTTTGGGATGCTCAGGAATTACAGTGTGCTCGGAGTTATTGTCAGTAAATTAATACAGCAGCACAAGTAAATACAGGACGGAGTGTGTAAATACAGTTTTTTATCAGGAAACGAGGTGGGGAATATCGGAGTAGTGGAAGCTCAAGATCCAGGCTTAGCTCAGCCTCAGGAACAGGCCACACAATCAAAATACAATCAAAAGACAAATAAAGATTTGATTAAACACGGGTTAGAAAAGTATTTTTCGTTGTGAGCGGTTAAAATGGAAATAAAATTGCCACTACTAAAGGGGGGAAGAGCCATTGGGAGGTTCTCTGTGGCCATGGGATGGATTGCTTACCCAAATTTCTCTGTTCTATTGCCAGCACCTATGTAAAATTCTCAGACCTGCACCTTCTTTCATAAATATTTCTTTCGTAAATTTCATAAATACTCCTGTGGTTTATCTCTATTGCACATTCCTGCAGCATGGCATAGGGAAATAGTTACTTTATCACAGTTTGGGATAATGTTTCAGAGAATTCTCATCATTTGAAGTCTGATGTGACCCAAAGTAACCTCCTCGAGTAACTGGTCCTGTGTGCAAAATCTGGTGTTCGGTTGCCAGAGCTTTATGAATTACTGATTATAGATTTCCAAGGCTGACAACAGAATGTGACAAAAGAGGGTTGCTGTTATATTTGTGAAGCAAAAGAGATGCTGAGAAGGACTCTCAGACATTCTCAGCACTTCTTAAAGACACTGCTGCCCATTTCATCCATCTGTCTCCATTTGCGTATGGAAATATCCTCAGGGCTCTGTGCTGCATGCAATATCGATAATTTCTGCCTGTAAGACCCTTTGATTTTAATATTTCACCATTTAATTGCCATTAGTGTGGGATCACAGAATTAGGGAATAGCCTGAGCTGGGAGGGACCCACAGGGATCACGGAATCCAACTCCCTGGGCATTGTCCACTCCAGGAATCCCACCCTGTGCCCAAAATAATAACGGAGATGGCTCCTGGCAGCTCAGAATAAGGAATTAGTCCTCACCAGAGCCCACAGGACCCAAACCACTTGGTGAGGGTGTGTCCCAGTGTAGGAAACCCAGAAAAAGGTAAAAGGATTTGTAAGAGTAAGAAACAAAAAACAGGCTTTAAGAATCAAGCAAAAAGACTTTAGGGAACAGCTTCGCCAGAGAAAATATTAAAGAAGATACAATTAGGACATTAGCACAAGGACAGGAGAACAAAGAGCCATGGTTTTAGGCCTAGCTGAGAGAACTTTTAGAAGCTGCAAAATTTATGCTTAGTAAGAGATGATAAAGGTAAGCTTAATAATGGAATATTATACACTATTGTATAAAGTATAAAACAAGCAAGTATTGTTTTAACAAGTGTACGTGCAATATAGAAGATTGGTTGAAACATCTGTCTGTAACCTTTAAAGCAGCTGCTATTGGCTGAGCAGATTTTAAGAATATTTTGTAACCAGGAAATCTGGGTGTTTTGCCTGCGGCGCGAGCTTGTATTATCTCTGAGGTCTCAAGATACTTTATGAGACAAATAAAATAATGTAAGTTCACGGAAGGTCTGCTTTGGCTGCCCCGTCCCGTTTCACTCCGGGGGCACCCCAGGGGCTGGGCCAGCAGCTCAACCCTGCCTGGGCGGGAGCGCCAGGCCGGGGAGGCCCATGGTGCCGCGTTTGTACGGCCTGTACGGCTGCGAGCGTTTCTGCCTCGGCCGGGGGCACCTCCCGGAGCCTCCGGGGCCGCCTCCTCCTGCAGCTGAACCCCCCCAGCTCCGTGGGCTCGGTGCTGACGGGCACAAACCCATGGATTGTACGGATCACACGGATCACGCCTGCCCCGCTGCACTCGCTCCGGCTCTGCGCTCACCCCGCTTTGTGCCCACCCAACTCCTCGGCCTCCCCAAGGACAACGAGGCCTCTGGCATCCAGGTTTGCCTTCCACGAGCTGCCCAAAGCCATGCTGAGCCAGCTGTGCTTCAAGGAGCTTTAGATGATACGAAAGCAGAGACAATCACACGGCCCAGCCGCCGGTTGCTGCCCGTACCTCTTGTTGTGGCGCAGAACATCCGAGCCCTTTCTCCAGGAAACAACAGCTCTGGGAGAGGCGCTGGGTTTGCAACCGATTGTAACTTCCCCTCCAACCTGAACTACAGACAGCTTCTTCACGGGATTCCTGGAAAAATCGGGGGCTGCAGCTACAAGGAGAGAAGGAAGAGGAGAGAAGAGTTGAAACGCTACTAAATGAACCTGCCGAGCTCAGCTCAGTGCATTCAATAATTGTTTTGGTTTTTAGATTTCTGCGAAAGTAAATCCAAATCACACATTAAAAATGTGTCCAAGTACCAAAGAACTCTAATTCTGTTTCTCAGCTGTCTGCCCAGAACTGTGTGCCCTGACAAACTTTCCTGAGGAAATCTGGAGACTGGGAGAACGGGGGATGGAAAATGAGATTCCTTGACAAGGCCATGTCAGCAGGATAAACTTCACACTCCTGATCCAGCTGCCTGTGTTCATCTGCAGAGAGTATTCCTTTACAAGCACACTTTTACTATGGCTTTCTTTTCAGAAAACAGTGAATTCTGTGATTCTGTGATAAATCTACACTGCTTTCTGAAAACATGTTTATTTTTCCAGCAGTTTATGTGAAAATTCACTCTTGGAGAAGGAGAAAACACAAGACATTGGGTGCTCCTAAAGTCTGTGTTTTACTGGGCTCTCTGATATTTGGCTGTTGAGCAAACTTTACATTTTGAAATCTAGAACAGAATACTTTTATAAAATATGAGCAAATTCCATTCATGTTCATCTCTGGTTATCATTAATGAGATTCCTTGTTCCGTGTTATTTATGTCCATATTCCCCGTATACTCTTTGTTTATAGCTCAAACTATTTTTCCCTGCTTTCTGAAATAACTTTCAAAACCTGCAGAATAACTATTAATAACTCAAACTAAGCGAGAAACAGCATTCATTAAACTGGTGTATGTGTGATAATAAAAATAAGACCAAACATGGATTAGATTCTTCCCCCAAACAAGCCATGAAATTAAACTTAAAACCCCCCACATTTCCATGTGGGTGAAAAGCAAAGAAATACCAGGTTTGAACTGCCAGGTGGGATTTCATCTCTCCTTTTCTTAAATTCAATTTTTTTTCAACGAGTGTCCTTTTTACTGGGTCCCTGCTCATTTTAGTGACATTTACTCACCGATCACCCTCAGCTCAGCATTGGCATAAATCGTGTCATATTTGTTTTCTGCCACGCACTGATAGAGGCCCGAGTCTGACAGATTCAGCATGGGGATGAGGAGAGTCCCATTTTCTATTTGAATTCTTTCCTGATAAAAGGAAAACAAGGGAAAGCATTGACAGAGCGGATGAGTGAACAGAGAAAAGGTTTTTTAGCATCCCACTGATGCACCTGATCACGATTCAGAAGCAGAAATGTTGCTTTCTTGGGAGCAATGAGGATGGACACATCAGAAATAGGACGTGTGGTGGTGGTTGTGTTTCCAGCCCTCTGAGCTCTTCCAGCTTTTCAGGAAATCCTGGCACATGTTGCAGTAGTGGCTTTGGGCAGGCTTGTCCAGGTTTTCCAGGTGTTTCCCTGCACTGCTGAGCTGGGAATCTGTGGTTGGCACAGAAGGAGATACCTGGATGCTCTACACTGGGAACCTGGAGCATTTTCCACCTGGATCCTGAGAGGCAGCACCTCCTCCCTGGCTGGTGAAACATCACTCCATCATCCCTCCAGATAAATCCGGTGGTGATAATCCCAGGTGATCAGAAAAGCTCCACAGGAGACAGAGGTGCTCCAATAACAGGAACATTTTGAACATCATCACACCAGAAAAATGAGCCACTGGAAAAGCTCCACTGAAAGCCAACGCTGAAATTCCAATTGGAAAGCCCCAGGCAGCTGCTCAGAGCAGAGGGAGAGCATTCTCCTCCAGGCTTGGATTTCTACACACACCAACTTTCTTCAGCAGTTCTGCTGAAATTGGAGAGGCTGCACAGTGGGTATATTTGGACCAGAGCTTAAAATCTGGTGTATTAAAAGAAGTTTTACTTGCTCTGTTTTGGAAAACAGAAAAAAGCCGGTTTCATGCTGCAATCATAACTTAAAGCTAAATATCTTGTGATTTTACAATTACTACCCTCTGGAGACAATAATAGCTGTACTGCAAAGTGGAGCACTGAGGAGGAGAAACAAAAACATTCCCCAAAACAGATGAGTTTGGAAGATACCCACGGGGAATATAAATCCCATCACCAAGTGCAAGCCTGAACAACAGATATCTCTGGTAGGATGCTGCTGCTCGTTCAGCCTGGCTCTCCTACCTCTGGAGCAGGAGGGGAAGAGTTTGGAGTGCACTCTTAGGGGATGCACTCCAGTGTTTGATGAACAGCCACAAGCCTCTCAAATGTATTTGTGAAGTGCTAAAATCTTAAACATCTGTCATAGAATCCCAGAACGGTTTGGGTTGGAGGGATCTTAAAGTTCATCCCAT
>VZRO01002602.1:1062611-1081986 GCA_013397915.1 Daphoenositta chrysoptera
GAACAATCCCAGCTCTCCCAGCCTTTCCTCCCAGCAGAGCTGCTCCATCCCTCTGCCCATCCTGGAGCCTCCTCTGGGCTCTCTCCAGCAGCTCCAGCTCCTGCCTGTGCTGGGGCAGGGCTGGGGCAGCTCTGCAGGTGGGGGCTCACCGAGCACAGGGCACCGTCCCCCCTTTCCTGCTGGGATCAGCCCAGGGCACGGGGGGCTCTGGGGGCTGTCACCCACATCCAGGGCACGTTTTCCAATACCCCAGCTTTTCCTTGGAGGTCTCCCAACCACGAAGTGACCCAGCCCAAGCTTGTTTAGCTTGGAAATGTGATGAGAGCACAGCCTGGGGCTGCATGGCTGCTGTGTGGCAAACTAATTAACAACATTACATTACTTAGCCACTGATAATTTTTTCAAGGCTCTTGGTACAGATATCTTTTGCATACTTAGTTTTACCTCCGGGCTGTTTGCTATCCTCTCAATGCATTCTATTTTTACAAACACCCTTTGAATACAAAACCCCTGTCTGAAGCAAGGCTCGTGTTCCATACTTATCCCAAATTCCCCACCGTTCTCTGCCGGCTCTTTTGAGGTGCCCAGACAAAGGGAAGAATAAAACATGCCGTGTACACGAGCAGGAATAATGCTGGGATGACCAGCCAGGTGGTCAGGCAGAGAGGTTTGACAAAGAGGAGACAATCAGAATCAGCCCCAGGGTGGAAAGCATCTGGATGTTATTCTTCCTGGGAGAATTCCGACACGCAGGGTGCTGCGACAAACTGAATATTTTATTACATCTCCCTTGTACTTTCCCCTCCAAAGTGTCCATTCTGTCCATTGAGCAATAACATCCAGCGTTTTGTTGCCTGAAGAATTGCATTTACAGCACACAGTAAGTGCTGTGAAAATGCTGGTTGAAAATGTGTCTGTCGAGCGTTTCATTCCTCTTTATTGAAACGGTGCAATTGAAGAGTGACAGACTCTAAATATTGCTGCCTTCAGAGGGAGAGAAACAAGATAATCTTGCTCAGAAAGAAGTGACAATGAGTACAACGAGCAGGTTCAGAAAAACTGCAATCCAGATAAATTCTGGCTATTTTCCCCAGATGCAGGTTGGCTCTGTTTAGGCCTGATCCAGCAGAAAATGATACGGAAGATTGGACCCCACTCCAGCTTCTTTAAATAAGTACAACTAAATCAAATAAATGCTGGTTCTGCAGCCCAGCAGGTGCTAATTTAGCCCATATGTTTTGGAATTTCTCCTGTATGTGCTCTTGCTAGACAGGAATTAATCACAGTATTATTTTTTTCCATCCAAGTGAAAATGCCTTGTGGATGAGCCATCGTGTGCCCCAGAGATGCTGGATGGAGGCTTGATTAAAAAAGAGAAAAGGCAAACTTGGCCTCAGCAGAATGCAAAGAGCCTCTTGTCAGAGAAATCCTTCTCCACGAGGGTGCCAAGAGCTGAAGGCTGGAGGATGGATGTGCCAGAGCTTGGCCAGCCCGGGGATGCAGGGGCTGTGCTGGAGGCTGGGGTCTCACAGACCTGGCTGACAAAGGATCTGATCGTGGTTCTCCAGCGTTTGAGCTCCAAACCTCCCCTCTCCCCCTGCACTCCTACTGTCCCTTGGGCATTTCAGCGACATTTTGCACTTACCCAGCTTTTTCTTACACCTTTACGTGGCTTTCTTTGGTCTGTTCTCCCTCCCAGAAAACATTCACCTCGAAATCAGCTGATTTTCAGAGCTGACTGGTTAATTAAGGTAAAGGATTAACTCAGAAGGAGAGCAGCCACTCTGAAGAGACCTAAGGTCCACCCAGCTACTGATTAAGAACAGAAACAGAAGAAAAGTCCAATTCAACACTGAGCATTTTGCAATTCCAGCTCTGGAATCCTCTCCCAGTCCTTTGGGATCCTACCAGTTCCCCAAACTGCAGATGATGTCTACAAATGTATTTAGTGTTTCTTTCACCAATTATAATTCATATTTTTAAACCCTTCTATACCTACAGCCATGTCTTATAGCAAGTCGATAATTCACATGAAGAAACTGGTGTTTCTGTCTCTCTACACTCCAATTTCATACATTTCCAATAAAGATGAAGTCCAAAAACTGAGGCTCTGTGTTGCAAAGAGTTTCTGCTATTGTATTTATTTTGTTATAATAATATTTACCTATTTTTTTTGGAAACTTAATCTATTGTGAATTGAATTTTATGACTAAAACATGAAAAAAAATATGAGTGAATAATCAAAGAAGACAACAAGAATCTTACCTCTGACACGAGGGGCTGGCCATTTTTTAACCAGCTGTAGGAAGGGCTTGGTTTTCCTCTTGCCTTACATTCCCAAAATAAACTGTCATAGAGAGACAGAAAGGCATTTTGGATTTTTTTATCCCATTCAGGGGGTGCTGAAAAGAATATGCAAAGCATTTTAAGCAGGAGAAAAGTAATTTTGCTTGAGGTATGCTGCCATTAATTAAGGAACTGAGCAGGGCTAATTAATATCTGTTCAACACATTTTTATTATGCTGCAAGTGAATGTTGTAGAACAATTCCCTGGCATTAAACTTTGGGGCAAGCTTGGGAAAATGTTAGAAATCAAGTGGCTCATGGGTAGGCAGTTTGGTTAAAATTGTATCCATTTTTATGGCCAAAATGTGCTTGAACGGTGATTTTAGATGTCTGAAATTCAGGATATTCTTGTTGTAAGTACCAGTACCCTTAATTTCTGCAAAGTCTTCCTGTAAAGAAATTCGCTGAGGTGTAAAAGCAGAATTTACAGGAATCACAGAGGAGCTCTGTGAACAAGAGAGACTCAAGGACTGAGGGGAGCAGGGATTCTCCCGGGGAAGGCTCTGAGAACAGCTCTCAGCGTGGGGGTGAATAAACAACACCTCAGTCCGTGGCAGGGACACTTCCACTGTCCCAGGCTGCTCCAAACCCCAATGTCCAGCCTGGCCTTGGGCACTGCCAGGGATCCAGGGGCAGTCACAGCTGCTCTGGGAATTCCAATCCAGGGCTTCACCACCCTCACAACCAGGAATTCCTTCCCAATATCCCACCCATCCCTGCCCTGTGGCAGTGGGAGCCATTCCCTGTGTCCTGTCCCTCCATCCCTTGTCCCCAGTCCCTCTCCAGCTCCCCTGGAGCCCCTTGAGGTGCTCTAAGATCCTGTAAGGATGGAGTTCACCCTGCTCAAAAGTGCTTCTAATTAGATGTAATTTTCACTGCTCTCCGAGCTGGAAGCGTGGGCTGGAGGGAACCCACACAAAGCAGTGTCCAGGAAGGAATCCCTATTTCTTGGGGACAACCTTCCTCCAGAGGAAAACCCCCAGAGAACAGAAAAGGAGCAAGAGGAAATCAATTACAGAGATAATTTACCAGCACACTCCTAGTATGACAAAAAAACCTCATGCCAAGGCTTCGTGAGCGCTGTTTATACATTTCACTGTGCACAGCTATTAATTAATGTACAAAGCACAGTTAATAAGCACATTGTTTTAGATTGAATTAACTGATCATAATTTTATAATTGCCTGTGCTGTTATCAATCACATCCAGGTAATCTACTGAACTTAAATTTAATGGAACTGCTTGATTGACATGGTGAAAAAAATTAGTGTGCAATGAGAGCAACAGCTACCCCCTGAAAGCATGGAAATAATGAAATATTTAAACCAGCAGCAGACTGTTCTATTCCTGGAATATATCTTGATATTAGCCGTGGCTGCAGGAGCCTGGTAGCTTATCAGCAAAGCCTGCATCTCTTCATTAGAAGAGATTTACTTAAAAAAAAAAAGGAAAATACTTGCCAGAGTCTTCTCAACAGATGTTAACTGGAGGCTCAGTCTGGCTTGCTGTGATTTTTTCTCCTCGCTGTTATGTTTCATTTTTTTTGCTTTCTCCTTTGAAAGATTTATGAGGTAAAGAAAAGATCTCTCCTCTTATTCCTGTCAAAATATGTTGCTTTCCCTGGGTGTTAACAATTGGACTAAAGAGCCATAATTCACCCTGGCTATGAGGGACCATCCCGTGTGCCCGGGACTGCAGGAAATTAATGCACATGGGAAGGGACGGGGAAAGGGAGAAGAGCTTCCCAGGTTATTCTCCACTTCAGCCAAGCTGGAAGGAGAGGGAGGAAAGGGATGAGTTTCCCCTGCTTTGTCCTCATCTGTTTATGGGACTGATGCCATGATGATTTTTTACCTTTTCTTTTATACCGTTTTCTATACTTTTTCTACATTCTCAGTGCTTCCAGCCCACATTCCCAGACCCAATATTCAGTGAGGCCCAGAGCCCGCAGCCCGTGGCAGGCTGGCAGTGAGGGGTCAGAGAGCCCCAGGCACCAAGGGCCTCTCCAGAGCACATCCTGTACCCTGAGCTGGGCCCGGCCAGGGGAAGGGTCCTGGGCCGGGGTTCCCTGGAGCCTCTCCCTGGGGAATCTTTGCTGGATGTGCTCATTTGTGAGGCCCAGGCTGTGATCCCGAGTGCCCGTGGGTGGCATTCCGTGTGCTCTGGGGCACTGCCCCTGGCTGGGCTGCACCTGAGGGGCTGCCATAAATACCCAGGGAAAAAACCTTTTTCCTTCTAACCCTGTTTGGCTCTTCATTTTAACACCAGGGAAAGGCATCAGGACAACAGAGCTGAGCTCAAAGAGGAGCTGAAATCACCTTCACTGCCATGGACTCCTGAATCCTTCCCTGCTCTGCATCTGCTGCTGGACACTGAGTCCCTCCCTGCCTTTAATGTTTCATGGAAATGGACCAGGGATTTCCCTCTGCCTTGTATTAACCTTTCCAACTTCCTACATTGCCAATCTGAGCTTTGACACAAAATATCTTTATTTGCTGAGGCTGTGAGTCAGTGAAGGTCACTGAGAGCCCCCAAACAGTTCTTAATCAGCTTAACCTGACCTGCACTTTCTACCTCCAGCAAGGGGCTAAGAGGCTCCATCAAAACACAACTGAACCCCATCCTGCTCTGTATTAAAAATCAAAATTCGATTAATCTGCTTACCATAGACGAATAATTGACCTCTTGCAATGTTTATTCCTCGAGTGTTTCCTGCGATGCACTCGTAGGAACCTTCGTCTTCCTGCTGAACGTCGGGGATTTCAAGAACTCCTCTGGTCCTGTTGTGGTGGATTTTCTTTGCCAAGGAGTTTCCATCAGATCTCCTCCAGCTAATACTTGGGACAGGACTAAGGAATTGTATTTATTAGAGAAAAAGAGACAGCACTGGTTACAGCAGAGGAAAAACAATGTAAAATCCTTTCTTGAGAGTAGTAAATTTTTAAAAAAGAAATAATTTCTAAACATGACTTAACAGAGGTTCGTATAAGACCAAGATTTTATAACATGCCAAATTTATTCAGGAACACAGGTCCAAAGTGGGATGAAATCCTCAGTCAATTCTATGATTTTTCCTTAGGCCAGTTTGTATTTTCCCCTTAGTAACTTGGGCTCAAACCTGTTTTTAAACCCTGTGACACTGAAGGAACGACTTTGCAAGTCCAAATAAACACCACAGAAGTGCTGAATTATTGACTGATTCTCCCAGCAAACAAATTCCCTGTAGCACTAAAGGTATTTTCATACCCCAAAATAGGAAATACTGGCCAAGATTTCAAAAGATCTAAAAATACCAATAAATCTAAATATAAAAAATGGGATCCAAGGTAGAGGAGAGACAGAGAATTGATTGAGGAAAGAACAAAACATTGAGACTGGAAGGAGATAGGGACAAAAAGGAATATTTCTTTTTTCATGTTTTTGAAGCTTTCTATAATTTTCGTTTATATTTGGATCAATGTATCCCATACAACAAAAAACAATGAAGTGTGAAGGCAGCTATAAATACTTCTTGGGTTTCTGGTAATATCACAAACCATAGGAGCCTCACTTTCATGATCTATTATGTCACCAAAACACTTTGAAATATTAATAGTCCTGGATTTCACAGTTGTTTGCTGTATCTCCAAACTGAACTAAGTTGCTTTTTCTAACAAATTCAGTTTTGAGCTTTTTACAGAGACTTTGGCTAAATGCTGACTTCTTTTCCATTGGAAATAACATCTACAGCAATTGAAAACACAACTTTCATGGAAATTAAAAGTCCTTGTTTGCGGTCTCCAAGGTCTCTGCCTGCAGTGCTGACTTACAAAGGATTTATTCCTTTTTAGCAGAGACTGTAACTGCTCTCACCTTAAATTATTTAAGTTCAAGTCCTTGTTTATTGAACAAAGAAATCAAATCACAAATAGAGATTGGATTAATTTCTTAATAATTCAGGAAGTTTGGGCCTGATTTCTGCATTTTGAGTCTGT
Organism: Daphoenositta chrysoptera; assembly: GCA_013397915.1. Taxonomy (NCBI): domain Eukaryota; kingdom Metazoa; phylum Chordata; class Aves; order Passeriformes; genus Daphoenositta; species Daphoenositta chrysoptera. The sequence continues at coordinate 1,068,932 of VZRO01002602.1, forward strand.
GTGTCTGTGATGTACAACTTCCCTCTAAGCAAAAAGAATCAGGATTTGGGAGAAATGTGAGTTCTCTGAACAATTTCCTGCAAACGGGAGGGACTGGGACATGTCAGATATTGTTAACCAGTGAAAGAGCTGCAAAGGACAACAGATTTTATTCTACTTTTCCCCATTTTGGTTCAAGTTGTAAAAATTCCAGATCTTTCTGGACAACAGCCACTGTCACCACCACCTTTATTAACTGTGCTTTACAAGCACCACCTTTATTAATTAAGATGTTGTTTAATACCATTCCATCCTAGGAAATTTGTACGGGTTTGCTTTTCCTGAGTGAATTGTTAAAAGGTGCTGTCTCCTCCAGAAATCTTGGCATAGAATCACAGGATCAGTCAGGTTGGAAAAGACCTCCAAGATCGTCAAGTCCAACCTTCCACCGACACCTCCACCTCACCAAACCATATCAGGAGGTGCCACATCTTCTTGTGGTTTGAAGCCTTCCAGGGCTGCTGACTCCACCACTTCCCTGGGCAGCCCTTCCCAATGTTTCTCTGCTTTTCCAATGAGCCAATTTTTCTTAAAAATTGGATGGATTACCTGGAAACAGCAGTTTTCCTGCAAGGGCTGGAGTCTCCTCTCCTGGAGGCACAACCGGAGCTGTGGGAGAGGGGATCTGCTCACTCCTGGAAGAACAAATCCTCAGGCCTTGCTTTGGTCAGGGGTGGGGGCTGACAACCTCACTTGTGTGCCAAAGATCATTCCCATATCTGTGACTCCAGACTCCTGTAATCCCCCTCCTTCGTGTGGATCGATCCAAACCACTCCTGCTGCAGCTTGAGGCCGTTGAAGAGCCCATCCCCACATGGCTCAAGGTCCCTTCGGGTGTTTGGAGAGAGCAACGAGGTCTCCCTCGAGCCTTCCTCCCTCCAGGCTGACCCTGCAGGACAGCATTCCTGAGGGATTTCTCCACGGCAAGCTGGTTCCAGTTCTCTATAAAGCCAACCACTTGGAGGAGTTTCAAAGGAGCACAGCTCCAGTGCAGGCCCAGTCTGGCTCTCGAGTGCCGTGCTCCGGGCAGGAAAAGGCCAGGGGAGCTTCCCAGCCCGGCTGGATTGATCCACCCCGAGCCAGCACGGCTGGCTCTGCACATCCTCCTGCATGTTAAACACCGGCTCAGCAGCAACTGTGGAGCAGCAGCCTGCAGGGTGCCAGGAGCACTCAACTACTTGCTTTAAAGGCCTCTCTTCTGGATTTAGTTTTATTTTTTTTTAATGTAACAAAGAGATTAAAGGGAAGTAACAGCCATATGGGAGAAGAAAACAATGATTAGATGCATTCTGCCACCTGAAAGGGCTTCATCTCCATATTTCCTATTCTCTCAGCCATTTGTTTTCTCTCAGCACTGGCTGTTCATGGATGAGGGAATTCTGTGCTGACACCAAGGCCAGAGGCAGCGCTCGGTGGGAAAAGGCCCCTTCTGTCAGCTTGGCCAAGGTTTGAGCTGAAGATGCTCCCCTGTTCTCCTCCACCCCACAGACTGATAATGGCATCCTTGGGGATGTTTCAAGGCAAGCTCAGCTCATTTTTGGCCAAACATGAGGGTGTTTGAAACTCACCCCTGGTGTCAGCTGAGCAGGAGGACAGAAAAACCTTGGATTTCATCAGCTTTGCTGTGTTTAAAGACAAAAAATGGTTAACAGCACTTTGTTCTCCTGCCAGGGAGCCTGGATTTTATCAGGAGAAGGAATTCCTGTGTCAGGAGAGCAGCTCCACCTGAGCTACAGGTACAGGAGCAGAATCTGGGAGGATCCACAGCTCAGCCAATTCCATGGGACGGACCTTCCCAGAGAATATCTGCATTTCTTCATTAATACCTCAGTTATAGAATTCCCAGCATCTTCAGTCACTGTATTTTGCAGAAAACGGGATTTGAGCTGCTTTCACCTTTTTCTGCTGCCAGTTTACATCTTTATAACCAAATCTCTTAATAGCAACTCTTACTCAGGCCATGTGAAACCTTTCAAGGTTAAAAATAAGAAAAATAAAACCAGTTTGATTAAATTGGGTTTTGGAACAATCATCTATTTAGAAATTGATGTTTTAAGGAGTGAAACTGTCCTTTAGGTGTAGGCAAATATATACAAAACCTAGTCTAATAAATACAGCCTTGTGAGGTTTTGTGGATTATTTTGCATGTTCATATTCCTTGGAAAATCAGCATTTTATGTTGCTGCACATGCAGGTTTGGGGTGGCCCTGCCCTCATGGGTCTTTCTGTCTCTTAGTCCCTCCCAATAACCAGATTAAAACCATAACTGCTTGGGCCAGAAAAGTTTTGGAATACATAAAGAAACAATGAGTGCCCTTCCCAAATTTATTACACTTCATAGACAAAGTCTGGCTTTCTCCTGAGTAAATAAGAAAACAGTGCATAAATATGAGAGTGTCTTAGTACATAAATCTGCAGTTTATTTGAAACCTTCAGAGCATCCAGGAGCACTAATTTAATTTATATTCCACCATACAGGCGGCAGAATCACAAAACCATAAGTTACTAACTGGGAGAGAAAAGGAGATGGAAAATATTTTGTGGTGGGTGACAAGTTCTTGTCAGAGCGAACGTGAAATTAATTTGTCTGCAGAATTAGAACCCACACCAGGAGGGAGGGCTCACCGTTTTCAGCAAAGATGATGCATTGGGACCGTGCCTCATCTTTTGTCCTGTGCATCTGGGGGGGCTCCAAAGGGAAATTCAATCTGCATTTGGGGTAATGAAGCCCGTGGCTCGTTAGACAAATGAGGCCGAGCTCAGCTCTGAGAGCTGCAGCGCTGCTGACACCAGGAAGGATTAGGATCCGAGGAGCACCGTAATTAAAGCATTTAATTTTGGGTCCTCCTGATGGATTACCTGGAAACAGCAGTTTCCTGCAAGGGGCTGAGTCTCCTCTCCTGGAGGCACAACCTGAGCTGTGGGAGAGGGGATCTGCTCACCCCTGGAAGAACAAATCCTCAGGCCTTGCTTTGATCAGGATGGGGGCTGAAAACCTCACTTGTGGTGCCAAAGATCATTCCCATATCTGTGACTCCAGAATCCTGTAATCGACCCTTTTGAAGCCTCCTACACAAACAACTTGAGAATATAGCAGAGGTGAAGCCTGGGATTTTTATGGAAATTTAGTAAAAATGGTCATTTGGAACCCCCTTGCAGCTGTGTGATTATCTACTTATTCCAAGAGCTGCTAGGAAAACCCTTCCATGAATACATTGAGAGGAATAGGTGGGATCTTCCCATGAAAAATGAATATTCTGGGGTGAAAGAAACCTTGTTTTATATTATTCTCATATGCTTTGTACAACCTCAGCTGGCAAGAGCCCATCTGCAGGAATTCCGAACTGATTATTTCCCTTTCTTTGAGAAGGAAATCAAGAAAAATATAAACCACAGACACAGTTTAATAAATATGTGCACCAGACATGGAAACTACTTTGCTTATTTTCATTCCAGGGACTATTCTTATTTGTTCAACAGGAAAAAAAAAAGTTATTTTGAGAGAAATCTACAGAAAGCAGCACAGTATAACTCAACTGAACATAATTCTTTCCATGGTGCTCAACGCCCTGAAAGACAGGGAACAATAATTTGGATATATGGCATGATTAATAGAGCTTGATCCAAAGCAGGACTTTTAATACTGGCATAATATTAAACAGTGTCACCATAATGAATATTGGTGCAGAACACAAAGTCTCATCTCTTCCATTAAACTGCCACAGGCTGCAGGATTTGAAATAGTGGAGCCACTATTTCATATTTCAGTTTTCCCTTTTTTAAAGGATTAAGTATAAGGTGCAGGTTTTTGTTTAGATTCATCAGAGAGCTGAACTTTATATTATATATTTCCATCACAGCAAGCACTAATTTCCTTTTCAAAATCTTCTATTTGTGGTGTCTGCTCTACAAAATAAGGTTCAAAGTCAAGGACTGGCCCGAAATCCTTTGTCCATTTGGGATCCATCCCTCCAAACCCTCTTTCCAGGGATAAAATCTGACATTTGCAACCCTTTATTTTCCTCAAAACAAGAGGAATTTCTGGGGCTAGTAGATGATTTGTAAAGGTCGGTAATGATATTTTAATGTGGAATGGAAAAAGAGCTTTACAACAGAGCTCTGTGGAATGTACCCACCCCAGGGTGTCCCACAGGAGCACATTTTGGGTGACTTTGAGCTTCCCCACATAAAAAAAAAGCACCTTTAAGAGGTTTTAAACCGAGTTTTAACCTCAGCCATGAGTCGGGCCTCTCGTAGCTGCGTTTGAACCGCGGCAGTGCCTTTTGAGTGAGGCCCAATTGGTGTGATTTGCTGTTCCATACAGAAAAGAGATGCTATTTCTCTAAATACCACAAAACTACTTTCATTTAAGACTTTTGCAGACCAAAACCCCAGCGGGTTGCCTCTGATCTGCCTTCGGTGTGAAAGATTTCAGTTATTCACAGCGCCCAGGTAGCAGCAGCCGCGGCATTGTCTGAGCCAGCGGCCTAACAGTGTGAATATAGAAAATTATGGATAATGGGGCAGCAGTTCTGAAATCCAAGCGAGATAATAACCGCCAGTGCTTGTGGCAGATCAGAGGTACAGCTCAACAAACGCTGGGCTGAATTGATTTTAACATAAACAGACAATAGCAGGGGCCAGGGTTTTAGTGGAATTTGGGAATCGGGAGGTGCAGGCGGCCACGCTGCTGCGTTTAGATGGTTCTGCCCGCAATTGCAGACTGCTGGAGGCAGGAAACTTCCAGCTTTTCACAACGCCACTAATCACCTGCATACCTTCAGAAACCTGGCCTTATCTAATAAGTTAAGAGTGTTTCACCTGCAATCTGCTTCGCTTGCTTTATTCACACCTAAACACCAGCTCTGAAATCAAGCTTTTCCACTGATGGGCATGTTGGTGAAAAGGTGGTTTAAGGCTCTGTTTAGAGAGAAAAAACCAGAATGAAACCTGTGCGGTTCTGTACGAGACACTGAACTTATAGAAATAAAATTTAAGAGGGGAAATTCTGAGAAATTCTCCAGTGTCACCACCAAAGAGCCTCTGCTCCCATGTGGCTCCTCCAACACGAGGTGCACTCAGCAGTGGGATAGCTGAGTGTGTGGAAAATGTATTTTGGCCCGTGGATCCCTGATATTTAGGCAGGATAACTCCAGGGGAGCATGGCAGCACTGCTTTCAGCTGCAGTCCTGCACAGGAAGAAGAAAATCTACATTACAGCTGCATTAACCCCCCCAGCCATTCCTCAGCACTGCAGAGAAGAGTCTCCCTGAGGGATCTCATTATCCACATGTCCTTTCAGTCCCCTTTTTTCTCCTTATGATGTTCTTAAAATGGCCAAATCTGTGCATCACATGAACATGACCCATCTTTACCCTTCCCTAAGATGTCACTGCTTTGAACATCTCATTTACTGGTTTTTTCTCTGTCATTGTTCAGTGCTTTCCATGCAACAGATGGAAATAAGAAATGACAACTTGAAATGTAAAGCCTGCACGGACTAACACACAATTAAGGAGGTATTTAAAAAGAAGCAGCTTGGCAGTATTTGGGAAAGAAAATCAGCTTTAGCAGGAGTGCTCCAGTCTGGTACTGCTTTTGGGCCAAAAAAGTGCATATACCTTTAATAAAAATTAGCTCTAGTATTAGTTTATATAGAAATCTCATCTGAAAGGCAAGGCCATTTCAATCTTATTAACTTTTTATTTGCTTTATTTTTCTACTTCCCAGTGTAGGTTCCAGAGGAACATTTGATTAATTTGTGCTGTCTGCAAGTCAGGCTTTTAACCCCTGGGAAAGCTCTAAACACTTTAAAAGCTTACAGCCTTAAAATGGATTGTCAAACTGAACTTAAACTAAATAGAGGTCAACAATTTAAGGGTTATTTGGGGCTTTTCCAGGGAAAACGATGCTCATTGGAAAGATTGGGGTTGGGGGGCTGGTTACAGTGATTCAGTCCCCCAGCTGCTCTCTGAATGCAGAGCACCTGCCTGAGCCACCACTGCGGCTGGGAGCGGGCACAGCAGTGCAAGAAAACTTGGAAGAATGCAGGAAAATGGATTTTTGGAAGGAAGGGCTGCTGCTGGGTCTTGCCAGAGCTCCTCAGCATTGCTTTGGATACAGGACATCCATCCCACATTGCTCTCCAAACATATCCCAATTCCCCACGTTTGATTCTTAGCAGTGAGAGAGCCCAGAGGAGGCAGCAGGATGAGCAGAGGGATGGAGAAGCTCTGCTGGGAGGAAAGGCTGGGAGAGCTGGGATTGTTCCCCTGGAGAGGAGAAGCTCTGGGGTGACCTCAGGGTGGTCTTCCAGGACCTGAATGAACTACAAGAAATATGAGCTACAAGAATATTTACAAGGGTCTGGAGTGACAGGACAAAGAGGAATGGCTCCAAACTGAAGAAAAGGAGGTTTAGATGGGATATTGGGAAGGAATTCCTCCCTGTGAGGGTGGTGAGCCCTGGCACAGGGTGCCCAGAGCAGCTGTGGCTGCCCCTGGATCCCTGGCAGTGCCCAAGGCCAGGCTGGACATTGGGGTTGGAGCAGCCTGGGACAGTGGGAGGTGTCCCTGCCATGGCAGGGGTGGCACTGGATGAACTTGGAGGTCCCTCCCAACCCAAACCATTCTGTGATTCACTGATGTCACACAGGCAAAAAACCATTCCTATTTTGATGGATATCAGGCATGACTGTGCAGTTACACTGAGTGCTGTCACCTGGACTCAGGTCTCATCTCAGAGTTAAAACTACTCTCAAGAAAGAAAACCTTTGTTCCAGTTTTCCCTCCTCTTCCCACATTCCCTCTGCCTGCTTCAAGCTGCACCCCAAGCGAACTCCAGTCCCAGCACAGTGTCTGTCTCATTTCCTTGGGAACACACGGCACAGAAACAATCAAAGCAAGGTTAAAAAAACCTAAGAGCCGCAAATCCCATTCTGGCCAGAATAATTCTAACCTGCAAACACAACAGGAGCGGTGTTAAACCCCCCATTTAATAAAAACAGAACCCTTACTTTCCCAGGGCGAAGCACTCCAGCCTGACGGAGGAGCCCCGCGCTGCGTGGGTCATCTCTGGAAAACGCACCTCGATCTTCGGCTCGTACTCCCCCATCACACCTGTGCAACACCAACACAGCTCACTCCAGCTGAGCCCCGGCCCCTCGGGAGCAGAATTTCGGGGTAAAGGAAGGGTGGCATGATTCACTTCAGAGCCTTCTGCTCCACCCGCGGTGAGCAGCACATGATGGAGCCGGTTTAACCTCCTGGGTGGAGTTCAACCCTCTGCTGAAAATTCTGTGAAATCTCTACATTCCCTGCATTCAGGAGTTGAGGAGCGTGACTTTATACAAGTTTTACATCACAAGTCTGCTGTCTCAAGGTTTTAGAGATAATTTTGGGTTCACACCTCTTATCAAGCAATTCTTTTGCAACTAGTCACTCTCAGGGCACTGAGTTGATCCTGTGTGCAGGAAAATTAGAAAATTCCATGTCCAAACTACTTGCAAAACACTTAAAAGTTCTTTAAATCATCCAAATGTGAGCTGCAGACTTAAGGAAGGCCAATGTAATTAGATGGAATTATCATATTTGAAAATCTGGCTGAACATCTGATAAATCACAGATAATCCAGTATTAATTTAGGGCATTTAATTTTGCAGCAGGTTTGGGATGGATTTAGGAAACTAAACTTCTAGCTAAACTTCTTAAATGTCTTTTATGTGTCTCGCAGTGAAACTCATTCCGGCAGTAGGGATGAACATAAATCAGGTATTTTCCTGCAGTGTCTTTGCCCAGATCCCACACAGAAAATGAACCAATTCTTGTTCTATATTTAACAGGCATCTGGATAATATTGCACATACAACTTCCACTGCTGCCTTAGAGGCTGCCAGCGTTGGAGCCAACCCAGAGGCCACCACAGTGAATGGGAGAAGATAAGAGAGACTGATAGAAGGAGTCTGAGAAAAGGAATAGAGCGATGAAAAGAAAAAAAAGAATCAGAAAAGATCTTGAACATTTGCAATCAGTTTGTGCCAAATTATTAACGTTGGAGCTGAGGAAGTGCAGCTTTGCTTTGTGTGATCTGCTGACGTTACTGAGCAGCACAGCCTCGCAGTGAAAGCATTATTCCATAATGCACGGCTGAGTTTTGCTTATCCTCCAAATCCAACTCTGCACAGACTTTTGTCACTGATTGTCACCACTGCTTGGCAAACAGCACGAGAATATTGAAATTTAGGTGGGCAAACTCACAAAACAAACTTTGTGTACAGATTTCCAGGTCTGTATTTCTGCCTGTGAACATTTAATTACAAGTGTTGCCAGGAAGGCATTTGTACACGGGCAGGGGAGTTTCTCACCTCGGCAGCTCGATTTGAGGCAGCTCTCTGGATCTGATATTTGAGCTATACTTCGGTGATAAATTTAGAAAGATTTGTTGGATTTAAACCTCAACACGAGCACGAGGTGGGAAATATCAACGTGCCACATGACATTCTCTTGTTGTTCAGAGACACCGAGAACTTTCTTTGCGTGTTCATCTCCTCACCCCTGCCCTGACAGCCCAAACCTCGCTGTGGGGTCGCGCCCCACTGCCCAACCTTCACTGGGGGGATTTTCCCTCCGTGGGGGCGAATTCCCAGCAGCTGGAGAAGGAGGAGCGGGACGTTCCGAGGCAGCCAAGCCCCGCCGTGCACTCACCGTCTCCTCGGAGGGTGAGGGCGGCGGGCGGGCCCCGCACGCGGCGCTGGGCCTCGGCGCTGCTCACGGCGCACGTGTAATTCCCCACGTCCCACGGCTCCACCTTGGCCAGGTACAGGTTTCCCGTTGCCTGGGAAATGAAGCGCCGGCTGTCTTCCCGGAGATACAAGGTGTCGTTGTTGAAGAGCCACGTGTAGGACAAGCCTGGAAAACAGGAGACACGGGTCACGCATCCCTGCCAGCGGAACCCGCTCCCGGCGGGGCCGGCGCAGAGAGGCACTGCAGGGAAAGCTGCTGGGGATGCACAAATTAGCACAGGCCAGGCAAGCACTGCTCCAGTTTTCGACTCATTTCAAGACACTTCAGGAGGTCACAGCAGTTTCTGTCCCCTGCTACTTCTCATTTTCCCGCGTAGCCTGCTCCTAAGCGGGAATGGCAGCGCTGCAATGGCGTGGGAAAGCTGCTTTAGTAAATAATTTCTGTTTATGATGCTTTCCCTCTGAAAATCCAGAGGGCAAATTGCTGCTCAGTGCTACAGCTCCTTTCTTCACTCTCAATATGGAAAAATTAAAGTGGTAACATGGAGCTTGATCATTGGATTTTCACGAAGGGAGGAGCTGAGCTTCACACAAGTACTTTGGAGATTACTTCGTATTTGATCCTATTGCACATTTGATAACAAACATCCCCTTATCTTCCATACTTCTTGCCCTATTCTCACTTCCTGCCCCTTTTCCCACTGGTGCTCCACAATGCAAGCCTTCATAATCTAGATCTATAAGACCAGGCAACTTAAAACTGATTTATTTGACCAGCCCACCAAGGAAAAGCAGATATCCTTGGGAGTTTACCATTCCCTGCTTTTGGGAAAGGCTTTTGGGCCAAGCCTTGGGTGCTGAGGAGCAGGTTCAGAGCTGATGCCCCGGTGTGGGGTCACCAAGGGTGTCCTGCCAGCCCCGCTCTGCACCCAACAGCGGGAGCAGGACTCAAATCCTGTCTTTTACAAGCCACAGTAAATCAGAACTTTCCAAATCTACCAGTTTAGCTCCCCTTAATTAAATGCATAATTCATAAGCTAACAGTGTTCTGCCAACAGCTTCATTTTTACACATTTCCCCCATCAACAACCCCATTCCAAAAAGATTATTTACGTCGCTTTCCCCCCCTCGGCTCCGGCATGGGAGCAGTATGGTAATAAGTCTGCAAACTCCAGTAGTTTTGTGGAGTTTTATGTTATCAGCTTGCAGCATTTTAGGACTCTCATTAGAAATGATGCATCTCCAGGGAGCAATCAATGACACTTTCTATACTTGGCTAAATCCTGCAACAGGCACCGTTTTACTGCAGATAATGCGAAACTTTTCCGAGGTCTGCAGTAAAGCTGGGAGATGCAGCAATTAATTCTCGGTGTAACCCGAGGTGTGTGCAGCTACGTGTGCTCACCCACAAGATTAAAGCCCCACGCTGGCACATTTACCTGCCCGTGGACTTCGAGGTACCCTAAAGCATCCATTTACAGGGGAAAATCTGGAGATGGAGGGGTTTTCCTATGGGAAGGATCAGAAATTAGGGCTGTAGCCACAACATGATCTGTCTTGCAGAAATACACAGACACTTTTACTTTTCCTGTCTCAGGCACAGGTTTTGCTGATGCAGGCTGTCTGGGCAGGCAGACCGAAGTGTGCAAAATTCTGATTTCAACTCATTTTTTGAAGGTCTCTAAGCTGCAAGCTGGGGTCTCTACAGAAAACGCAGGAGATTTTCAAGGTAAATATTTCAATCTATGTTCGATTAAATGTTGTCAACATTTCTGTGGAAGAAATACCTTGGATCTGCCATCTCCCCAGACTTCCCAAAACACTGAGGGCTGGTGCCCCGATGTGCTTTTCCTGCCAGCTGGAATTCTTGCCTTCCTCCTCACCCAGACCTGCACTAAGGCACCTCCGGGCAATAAAACCACTCTGAGTGGTGGAACCTGACATTTGGATGCCCAGATTTCCATGCCAGGATAGTGTATCCAAGAGAATGTGGAAGGAATTTTAAAAATTACTAATAGGGAAAAGCAGTTTGGAAGCTTCCCTGCCAAAGTTCTGGTGGTGGAAATTACAGGGCTGAAGAAAGCTCTGACCCTCTCTAAGGGCATCCCTGTACCTGCCAAGACTCCAAAAGGATTCCCAGGAAGGATCTTTAAAACATTTTATGGCATGGAACCAAAACCCAGACTCCAGCCGTGGGAACAGGTGATGCAGCTGAATTCTCTGTGCAGGATGGAATAAAATGAAACAAAACTCTATTAAAGCCAACTTTATGCTACACAGGCATTCTTCAGGAGGTCAATCTGTGAATTAATTAATCACTGAAAGAGAACCAGACCTTTTCTGTCCTGATTTCAGTTCTCAGGGGGTTGCAGCTGACTTCATTTTCTGGCGTTTCTGTGCCTCTCTCCCTCTCTGCTCCCCACCATTGCTTCAGGGACTATTGATGAATTTTCCCATTAACTGGGAACAAGCACGGGCCCCTCTTAGTCATACTGAAATCCCTTCTCCCCCAGTATAGGGGATATAAACACTCCCCCTCTCCTAACTGCAGGTTCATCATCACCCATCCGCAGGCCATCCTTGCCTAGAGCCTAATTCAGCTCCACTAAACTCTGCAGAAACCCTAATTTTAATTGACTTCAGTGGGAGTTGGATGAAATCTCAAGAGGAAGGAGCCAAACTTTGGAGACTGAACTTTTTCTCATGCTTTTAAGGCATAATACCAGCAACCTACTCCCTTACTCAGTATCTTTTCTTGGGAAGTTACTACAGCAACAGGTAATAGAGTAGAAAATCCAGCACTGTGTTATAAAATCTTCCATTTTGGGTCACTTGGAATAAATCAGATGAGAAGATCCACTGGATGAGCCAAAGAAAGGAGAAAAATCCCTTTGCTCTCACTTTTATGGCAGAGCAAGAGCTATTTTATAGTGCTACAATATTAGGGTGGGTTTATTTGGTTTTTTCTTTAATCCAAGGGAAGTGATTGTGGTGTCAGTGTCCCTTCTCACCCCAGAGACCCCAAAAACTGGTTAATCCAGGAGGGCAATCCTGAGTTTAGCCTGGCTGGAGAGCATCTCCCAGCCCTGTCAGCCCTGAGAGTTTTCCTTCAGAGCTCAGCTGGGAGACAGGAGCAGCTGATAATCATTCCTGATGTACTGGTCAGGGGAACTGAACATTGCAGTGCTTCCCTCAGCCCAAGCAAATCCCAAGCAATCCTGCGGGATCTGCAGCAGGGCAGCTCCAGGCCGGGCTCAGGGAGGGACTCTCCCTCCCTCTGGAGCTGTGGGAAAGCTGGATTAAAGATTCATAGGAGAGAGAAAGGGACTCTCAGCCCACGACTCAGGCCCTGAGTTTTATAGAGGGGGAGACACTTCAAACCCTCCCGCTTGCATCGTGCACTTTATCAAGAGCAGCGTTTAATGCAAAATGCAGAAATCAAAGAAATCACAGTGCTGCTCATCTCATCCCATCCTCTCCAAACCCCAGTTTCACCTCCCTCCCCAGCCTCCTGCAGGCTGAGGATTGGGGATTTGTACCCCCGAAGGGCTCCTACTTCCTGAGGGGTGTTTTGGGGTTCGTTCAGCCTCCCTGCAGCAATGCCAGCACAGAGGAAAGCCCCGAGCCTCCGTCCCCCTGCCAGCCCCGGCAGCTCTTGCACACAAATAAATGCAAATGCAGACTGATCCTGCTGCTCTAACAAGATTAGCAACTTCCTTAAAGCTCTGCAGGGAGCCAGCTCGAAGGAAACAGGCTTTAGATCAGGCTTCGCTTCTGAGAAAATAAATGAACAACAGTCCACCCCACAGTCTTGTGTCAAGTATTGCCATTTAGGCAGCAGCTTCTCAAGCACAGGCAGGTCAAGCTCGTGTGTAGCTGCAGAAATTGAGGCTTCTTCCAGCTTCCTCCCTCCTTTCTCTACCTCAGAGCTCTCTATAAACTGCTTTTTTCACTAGTAAAATATTACTTATGTTGATTGCACAGGGAAAAAGGGCTGAGGGAAAGAACTGAAAGCAGAGGAGGGAGCTGGTTCAGGAAAACCGCAGCTCACCTGGTCCCCGGCCCTGCTGAGCCTCTCTAACAAGCGGAGGGAGGGCACCGCTGAACTTGATAAGGTGTGGTAATGAGCCTCATCAATTAGAACAGAATCACCGGTGCGTTAATTAGTGCCGAGGGGCTGGGGAAGGAATAGAGGGTTTGGGGTGGGTCAGGTAACCTGGGGCAGCCCTGCTCTTGTTTTAAGAGCTAATTACAGGCTGTGATTTTTTTTTTTTTT
>VZRO01002602.1:1089231-1169051 GCA_013397915.1 Daphoenositta chrysoptera
CTCTCTCAGCTGCGAGTTTTAACAAAAAAACACATTTTTTCCCCCCGTGATCTGTGCATGTTGGCAGACTGCTCTTGGTAGAGCACGATTAATCGGTTGGTTGTGATAATGAGGTCGTGGAGGCCAAGCAAAGTGCTCAGATGCACGAGTGATTCTTCCCAGGAAGAGTGGGAATGCACGAACTCAGCTGCGGGTGGCACAGGCTCCGGCTGGGAATGTTGGAGAGCTCAGCGAGGCGGGGCTGTGCCCACAACACCCCAAACACACGGCATTTTGTGGGGTGCAGCTGGGCAATGGCACGGCTCTCTCCCACGGGAGCAGGAATCCTTCAGGTGGAGGAGGCTGTCAGCTCCTCACTGGAATGAGGGGAGGAATGGGGAGAAGGAACGGCCAGAGCTTCTTTCAGCTGCTGTCACCCAGCTTTGCCCACTGGGGTCGAGGATGGTATCATGGAATTACAGATGGTTTGGGCTGGAAGGACCTTAAAGTTCATCCCATTCCACCCCAGGGACACCTTCCACTACCCCAGGTTGCTCCCAGCCCTGTCCAACCTGCCTTTATCCTGATTTAAGGCCTGAAAGTCTTCCAGGTAGATTTTAAACAGAATGAAAACAGAGGTTGAGAAGAATATCAGTGTTGGATGAAGGTGACATCGGTGTCCCTTTGCTGAGCACAAACCTGCCAGGGACAGAAGCAAAGCCAGGCCGGGTGAGGAGTTTGCCTCTGCAGACAGAAACAGAGTGGAAGTGATGGACAGAAATCTTTCCTGCTGAAGCACTTGTGTTAATTAATGGGTTAATTAATAGGCTCAGCCATGCATTATTTTTCCCTTAATGTTTTAAAGTTCATAAGAATAGAGATAATCATAAATCCCAGAGTGGTTTTGGTTGGAAGGGGCCTTAAAGTCCATCCTGTTCCACCTTGCATTAGACCAGGCTGCTCCAAACAACCTCCAATTGCTGACTGTTCATTAATATATTTATTCTAATTTCCCAAACATCTGGGTATTTTTTAAATTTAAAACTGCCTTACAGGTATCAGAGTCACAGATTTAACTACACAACAGAGTGAACACAAGGACAGTTTTTCTGGGATTAGGGAACTCCTTCTTAAATATGTCTGATAGGAACAAAAACCTAATCACAAGCAGCAACTCATTCATTTCCACCTCCCAGTCACGTGTTTGAAATTGCTGAACCTGCTCAGGGACAGTCCATCCAAACCAGCCCATTCCAAACCAGTCCATCTTAAGAAGGAGCATGGAACTTCTCCAAGGAAACCAGGCAAACTTGGGTGTTTTAATATATGAAATTGTTACAGACAATTAGAGAAACTCCAATTTATCACCTTGCATAATTACCACAGTTCATCTGAATTAATGTGATTTCATGCTTTCTTGAACTTTTGATTTTTTTTTCCCCCTCATAAATGTTTTGTCATTACATAATCCCAAATATAATGGTTGTAATTACTTGCTATTGAAATGTGCAATGAATGTTAAGGCACGAGGAGTAAGAGCTCCTTACAAATTAGCCACGCTGCTGAGGACAAATCAATACAATTGCTCACATTTCCACGTGGCTGTGTCAAATTGTGATAGATCACTTCTGTCCCTTTTTTTTGTGTCTCTGATTGCCTGTGATATATTGCAACAGGAGTGGTGCTCCTGCAGCGATGCAGCACAACAGGAATTCCCTCCCAGGGAAATGGGATACGAAGGACAAGCTCAGCAGTTTTCCAGGGAAGCTCCTGGTTATGATTTGCTGTGAGTATTTCCAGCACCTGTGTTAGCAGCTGACAATTAATTACCTTCCTTTGCTCTGACTGTAATGAGTTAGGGGCCCCGTTTTGGGTCTGAATTTGGTGCCTGAATCAGAGAATTTAGGTCTGTTGTAACCACAAATAATAAAAATGAAGCCTACTGGATCTTTTAAAATATCTCAAATTCTGGAAGGCCCCATACTTCCAGATTTTGGGTTTGTTTTTCTACTTTCACATAAAGGAAGTCCCAAAAAATTTGGAGTTAAAGCCCTTTTAGCTACAGGCTGTGCCTGTCCAGACCACTCCAGGAGCCCCCCTGCTGGACATCAGCCCCTGGCTGTTGCTTCTCCTTTTTGTACTGAATTGCCTTGTAGGAGATGTGGAATCTCTTTCAGCCTGGGTACCACAGGGTGTGTTATGGAAATATCCTTATTTTTCCAAATATCTCCCAAAGGAATGGCTACTCTCCTTCCCCTCAACTTCCACTGCAAAGTAAACTCTCTTTTTCAGCTTTCCAAACTGCACTAAACTTGCTGAACAAACCCTCTGACAGTTCCTTTGTCTTGATAATGCTGTCAATACATTAATCTTTTCCCGTTAGCATCTAATCTCAATTTTTTAAATGTTCTAATTGATTTTCTATGAATTCAATTCTGAGATTAAGAGCGGTGTTATCTCTAATTAAGGTGTCTGAAAGCCGCTTAGTATTTCCCATTTCCTGCTTTTTAAATACTTGGATTTTCTCCTCAACACCTGCTGAGTTCTCCTGCTCCGTTTGAAGCACTCGTGAGCCTTCAACCCCTCAGGTCTGGAAGATTTGGAGCTGAGTCAGCCCTGAGCAGCCTGGGCAATGCCTGAGTGTCTCCTTCCACCAGGACAGGTTAAAAATCAGCTCCCATTCCCACTTTTGTTCTCATTTCCGCCCTAGGGGAGCACTGCATCCCACCGTGGGTAAAAGAAAAGCTGTCCTGTTCCCCAAAACTCCCTGATGGAGTTGCTTGTTAAAAGGAGAGGGAAAAGCACAATCACTGGGTCCTGTCCTTCTCCAAAGCTGTGTAATCATCCAAGGACCTCCATCAGTGCTTCCTGACTTAGTTAAATTACTTTGGAGCTTCCAAGGGAAAGGATCTGTAATTTACACTTCAGGATGAACACAGGCCCCGGGTCCTCAATTCAGCTTAAATGATCTGAATGGCCAATCCAGGCACTAATTTTCAAGGTGGGGAACAATAATTCCTGCCATAGCCTGATTGTCTTATTCAATTAAAGAGTGAAAATGCCCTTTACAAAGTAATATCAAGCTTCTCTAGAGGAAAAAAGTGGAAGGTCACAATTAAATTAAACAGAGGGTGAGTTGAGGTGGGGGGGGAGAAACCCTGAGCTGGCTTGATTTTTGTTCATGCACCAGGAAACCCAGAGCACAGAAACATATGCTGGGAAGCTGTAGAGCTGGTCTACATCTGGCCTTTGTTATTTTTTTTCCCCTGCTTTTACAGAGTTAGCAGCATAAAATATTAAATTTCTCTTCTGAGCTGAGCCCAGGACTTGCTCTGAGCAGTGGAGTGTTGATGCAGCCTTGGGGCTCCTGCTCCAGAGCCCATCTGCAGGCCAGAGGCACAGCCGAGGAGCTGCCCCTCGCCCGGGGAGGGGCACGGGGGGATATGTGTTTAATATTTGATATTCCTGAACAGTTTTCTCACTTGTCACGGCACAGTTCATTTGTCACCTGTCATCACCAGAGTCACTTCGCCGTCTGCAGGAGTTTGCTCCAGATTGGAGAGCTCTTAAAGACAGATTTCTCTTTTTGGGCTGAACCTCGAGGGCCAGATTTATCCCTGCCACATCTACACTGATTTGCCCGACTTCCGTGGGAGATGGCCCTGGCTGCTGTGGCAAATGTCCTTTGGGCAGGGGATTAATTTGTATCCAAACCCTTTTCTCCTTCCCATTTCCCACTGCTCCCACAGCAACCTGTGTTTAACTAAATGGAGATGATTCAGGAACGTCTCCCTTCCCTCAGACCTTGACCTTGTTGCTGGGGACATTGAGCTGTGCCCTGGTCCTGCAGGAGGTTCCTCTTGCACCCCTGTCCTGGGTTCTCATGGGTACAGCCCCCCTTCAAGCCACAAAGTCTTTTTTTAATGTTTCTACCAACAAAGCACTGATCAAGGATGCTGATACATACAATAAAATATGGCAAGGAAGAGAGGAAAAGTGGCAAGGAAGAGAGAGCTCCCACATGCTGCTGACAGTGTCTGTGCCCATTTCAGCCCTCCCCAAATTCCTGCCCAGCCCTTTGGAGATCTTGATCCAGCACAGAATTACTTCTTGTAGAATTACCCCGAGTTACCCCCAGCCACCACGGCTTTGTCTCCCTCATTCCAGCTGCAGAGCCCTCAAAGAATTCCTTCCAACGGGAATTCCAGGATTTACCCGAGTGGTTGATGCAGGGGGTTTTTGGATGTGAATCTTGTCAGTGGGATTTCAGGTGTAGGTTACACTATTTGTTGTTCCTGCAGTAGCGTTTAGAAATGGATATTTACGGCTCAGTGCATTCTCTGTGCCAGATGTGGATTTCCTGTTGAGAAAAGCAACTCCTGTGACCTCATTCCTTCACTCCATGAAAAGTCCAAATGTTACACACTGTTCCTCCTTCTTCAACATAAGCTACAGAATAGACAAATTTATGTGGTACTTCAAAACATTTACACAGGATCAGCCTTCACTGCAAAATAACTGATCAATTAATTTCATTAATTTTATTAGAAAAAAGCCAATCATTTATTCCAAATAATTTAGTATTTTTTTTCCCTTGCAAACCTGCACCATAACTTTTTTTGTCACACCAAAAAATGAAGAATCTCACGTGAACATCGTGGAAATTTCACTCAATAATTTACCGGAATCTACATCATCTTGTCTGTAATGAAAGGGGAGCAGATAAAATAGCAAATCACCCAGACTGCAAATATAAACTGGTTTTATCCTTCCCAAGTATTAAATTTTATCAATCAGAATCTATCAGCTCCAGGCCCTGTGGATGCTTTGTTCCCCACCATATCTCAATCACAGATATTGCTTTTCCAATACAACTGGCAACGGGTTGATTTAGGATAAACACTTTTAAAGGAACTAAGAAGAGTAAGTAATATAGAACTAAAAGATAATCTTCAAATACTTCTGTGTTCCCTATTACTGCTTTATCTGCCTGGTTCACTGCCTGTAATGCTCCTTACAACCTCTCTGCAATGTAGATCCCTGTTTCATAGATAAAAAACCTTCTTTTATAATAAAAGTCTAAGGAACTAACCTGAGGAATAAAGCAGCTTTAACCAAGTGCTGATACAGCAGAGCCTTGAACACAGTGGTTCAGCACTCTGAGAGAAGTTTAAACCATTGCAGGGGCAGAAAAGTGGAATTTCTGATGCTGCCTGGTCTGTTACAGCATCAGATAAACAGGGAATGTTGCTCCCATCAGCTTCAGGATGTGTTTAACAGGAGACAGGAGGCCGTGGCTGCACTCGGTGTAGATGGACATCTCATGGGCTCTGAGAATGTGGAGAAGACTAAAATAGGGGATGATGGAGAAAGCGAAAAAGCAAACCCCCTTCCTTATGGAGACACGCCCATAACTTCTGGTTTTAAGAGTCCAGGCTGTTCTCTGTGTCTTCGGGAACGTCAGGAGATTTGCATAATCCTATTCTTGTGATATCAACGCTTTAAAATAGAAAATGTATTATCACCCTGCCTTGTCCTGTCAGCAGGCAGGTGAAACCCTTCCAGGCTTCCTGCTTCCTCACTGCTGAGTGGTGGCTCCTGCTTTTCCTGGAGTCTGGGAGAGGCTCTGTGCGCACAGAATTCTGCAAAGAAACGAACACTGGGAAGCTCAGCGGAGATACAGGAAGATGAGCTGAGTGTGGTGAGGTCTTGCAGCGGTTTTGGTCTTGGAGTGATTAAGCTGCATCACTTCAGAGGGTTCTCTGCATGTGTTCTGCTCAAAGTGCCCTTGAAGGATGCCCAGTGCCCCAGTTTGGGGTGGGTAGAGCAGAATAGAGACCCCTTAGAGACCCTTCCCTGCTGGAATCAGCCCAGAGGAGGCCACCAAGTTGTTCAGAGGGCTGGAGAACCTCTCCTGTGAAGACAGCTGGGAGAGCTGGGGCTGCTCTTCCTGGAAATGTCATATTCCTTGCAACAATGCTTCTCACCCGGTTTTTCCTGATTTTCTGAGGAAGTAAATTCCTTCATTTTACTGTGAAGTAAGGGGGAAAAAAGAAAACACGCCTGAGGCTGCTGGCTCTGCTCCGTGGAGAGCGTCCATTAAGCAAAGACCTTGGTGTGGTCTCCTGCCATGGGAACTGCTGCAGAGAGAGCTGAGCATTGGCACACAGTGTCCATAACAATCACAAGTGATAAATGAAAGTTCTCCTTCTTTTCACTCCAAGCAGAGTTTTGACAAAATACAGGGTTTATTTCCTGTAACTCGTTCTACTCAGGAGCTGGCCCTCACCTCCCCACACCAGGGAGGGTGGCTGCTGCTGCTGCAGTGATATTGGATTCTGTACCTGGGCTTCAAAGTCCAAAAGGCAATTTTGAGCCGTGAGCCTGTTTAGTGACATATGGAAGAGATGACAGCAGCACTTCCATCCTCCAGACAGGATCGATCCATGGCGAGTGCTCCCACTGCAGGTTGCATTTTTTCCTTGCTGGCTCATGGGAAGATGCAGACTGGGAGGTGTGACCAGGACCACCAGGAGGGCTGTGCAGAGCATGCAAAGGAGAATTTTGTGGCTGATTCTCCACATATCTGCAGTTGAGATGTGTTTCTGCATCAGAGGAAGGTGTCCCTGCCCGTGGAAGCGGGGTTGGAATGAGATGAGCTTTAAGGTCCCTTCCAAATTCTAGGATCATGTATAAAGTCACCCTTTTAAAGCAGAGAGGTGGGGTCAGTGCATTACTCAGCATGTGTAGGGTAGAGAGTGGTGTTAGAATGAGGACAGAGCCTGAGAGAACTGGGGTTGTTCAGCCTGGAGAGGAGAAGCTCTGGGGTGACCTACTTGTGGCCATTAGTACTTGAAGGGAGCTACAAGAAAGGTGGAGAGAGACTTTGGAAAAGAGCCTGGAGGGACAAGACAACGGGGAATGGCTTCCAAACTGGCAGGGGGCAGGGTTAAATGGGATTTTGGGAAGAAATTTTTGGCTGTGAGGGCAGTGAGGCCCTGGCACAGGGTGCCCAGAGAAGCTGTGGCTGCCCCTGGATCCCTGGAAGTGTCCAAAGCCCGGTTGGATGGGGCTTGGAGCAGCCTGGGACAGTGGAAGGTGGCAGAGGATGGAACTGGATAATCTTTAATGTCCCTTCCAAGCAGGCCATTCCATGATTCTATGTGGATATCGGCAAGTCCATGGCTTTACCTGATGTGCCCCTAAAGAGGAAAAGGGAATGAGGAAAACCAAGTCAAACTTTGAGGACGAATTTTTGATGATGAGCTTTTCCTGGCACTGGCAAGCTGAACTCTTCCTCCTTCCCGCTCCTCAGTTATCAGCTGGTCATCCCTGAGTGCCTGTTGAACGCTGGACTGAGCAGTTTATGCCTCCCTTTGAAAAAGAAAGGCACTGCCAGAGTTCATTCCTGCAATCCAACTGCCAGCGAGCCTGATCAGTATTCCAGCCCTCGTGTGCTGTGATGAATTAACAATCAGCTTAAAGACCCAGAGAGCTTTACTCCAGGTGGTAGTTACAACAGCTAGCACACCTTTTAATCAAATACAATTGTTGCAGAGGGATTTCTGGACACACACAGCACCACAACACAACCCAGCCAGAAGTGCAGGTGCCATTTAGCCTTAAATTCATGCATGTCCAGACTTTGCAAATTCAGCCTATCTGATCCGAGCCTATTGATTTTTCCATTTTCTGTTTCAAAGCATCCACTGCCAGTGAAAAGGGTTATGACATCTTGAGGCTGCTGGATTGCTTTGTGATGTGTCTGTAATTTGTGTGCACTCGAAGGTAAATAACACGATGAAGTAATCAGATGAAAAGTGGGCTTTCATGCTGGCTGAGCATCTCCCAGCCAGCCCCTCCAACAGGGCTCTGCTGAAGCTCAGCCTGTCACCATCCAGCAAACACTAAATGGATTTGATAGAGTTTAATATATTCCTCCCTGAAATGGTTAAATGCTAATGATGGACTTTTACTTTTGTGTTTCAGAATGGCAGAAACTCAGTCCAGGAGGAATTATTGCCTCTAATTTGTTATTTCAGCGAAACTGTGTCTTCTGTCTCTGACAAAAAGCACGTGGAAGCTCTTGGGAGCTCCAGATTTTATTCCAAGTGCTCCAGCACTGTCACTCTCAGCCACGCTGCTGTGAGCACATCATCACTGGCCGAGAGCAGGGAGGGTGGCAGTGTTGGAAAAATGCTGTTGAGAATAAGCACCAAGCAAAACCCTTGAGCACCACTTTGAAAACCAGGGGAATGTGGTTGGAGCCCAAAAACTCCAAGGAGAAATCCTTCCTGGGTCTGTAGCATTGTGGGCAACTTTAAAACACGGGCTCTAATGACTCCACTTGTGCCCTCCTGTGTGGTTCAGGTCAAGGTGACTAATTTGAGGCATGAATTTAGGTTGTTGTTATTGTTTCTCAGAATTTCAGGTCTGAGAAAGCTGCAATCAGCATGACTTTTATCATCAAGGATAGAATAATTTGACTGAGAATTGAATTTAAGATCCCTAAGCAACAAGATGCTTTCAATTAATACCAAATTTTCTGGGTTTACACCCTGAATAATTATGAATTAGGTTCACATGTGATTCTTTTTCATAGCGGAGTCCTTTTTTGTTTCAGTTTGTTTAATTGCACTTCTTATTTCTCCTGCATATCCCTTAATGCCTCTGCTATAGATGTGTTTGGGAACTAAAAGAACAAGTAACAGGCCTGGACAGGCTGTTTCATGCAGCCTGTTACAGGGATTTCCCTCAAGACCAGTTGTTTGCACACAGTTATTTTTGCTTAAAACTGAGGAAATAATTAAAGCAAATCCCCTGTGTGCCTTGGGAGAAAGTTCTGGTTGAAGCCATACTGAAGCAGTTTTCCCTAACAGGTTTTTTGTTTGTCTTTTTTTAAGGCATGAAATGCCTTAAACAAAAACGCCTTAGGAAAAATTTCATCACTGAAAGAGTGGCCAAGCTTTGGAACAGGCTGCTCATGGCAGTGGTGGAATCACCATCCCTGGAAGTGCTCAAAAAACAAGTAGGCATTTTGTGATGTGGTTTGTGAGCAAGGGGAATTGGGTGGAGGATGGACTGGGTGATCTCAAAGGTATTTTCCAACCTAGTTAATTCTGTGATTTTGTGATTCTGTGATGAAAGATGAAAAAGACCTCCTACCTATGACCTGAAACCACCTTGTGAACTCCACCATGGCACTGAGTGCTACATCCAATCATTTTTTAAACACCTCAGGGACGGTGACTCCACCACCTCCCTGGGCAGCCCATTCCAACACCCAACCACTCTTTCTGTGAAGAATGTTTTCCTCATGTCCAGCTCAAACTTCCCCTGGTGCAGCTTAAGAGTGTGTCCTCTAATGATTCTGTGATTCTAAGTTGTGTAAAAGCTGAAGGAAAAGCTTCCATGTCCTCATCCCCTCCTTCAATCTGACTCGGGCCTGGTTCCAAGATGGACTCCCCGGGCCTTTGCCCTCCCTTGGGGCCGAGCTGCAGCGTTCCAGGTGACCTTGTGCTGGATGTCACCCCTGGCTGGAAGGGGAAAAGCCCTGTGGGTGGCAGGCCGTGACCCCGGACTCCAGCGGGGATGGGGGCCCTGTGTTTGGCTCTGGCTGCACAAGCCGAGGCCTGGCACCAAAGCTTTGCAACAACTTCCACCTCGACAGCTCCAGCTCCCCCAAAACACCCGAGGGCTGCTCCAAACGCACTGCAGGCAGGGAGCAGGAGGCGTGCAGGGTTTAGAGGGAGCTTTCAAGTTTATTTATGACAAAACAAGGCTTGTGCAGGGGGCAGGGATGCCAAGGGCCTGCCATCCTGTGCGTCCCGCTAATGCATCTACGCGCTCCCTCTCCCTGACGCTGTCTCTCATTTTCAGCTTGTAGCTTTAATAATCTATGCCACTGCCTTCTGTACAATATTCCTCCTGCAGCTTTCCTTTGACAGCTCTGGTTTTAATAGAGGATAAGCACCAAACTCCAGCTGAATCTGAAGACATATTTCTAATCTCGTCCCGCATTTGTTTTGCTTCTCAGAGAACTTCCTATCTTGAACAGGGAAAAAAAGTATTTTTCATGTATTAAGTTGACATGTTGAATAGGTTTCTGGAGGTATCATTAATTCAAACTCCAACTCAGAGTTAGTTACCTTGTAGTAAAGAGACAAATACACATAAACCCTGTAACTTGGATAATAGATTTGATTCAGTTCTTTATCAGGGAGATGGCAATAATATGCCAGCCATTCCAGTCCAGGGAAGAATCCCATTTTGTGAGGTGTTGAATGAAAGTGTCATAACAGCAACGTGCTGCCTGCCTGGATTTGAAGATATAGCCTGAAGTATTGGTTGAAACAAAGAATTAAATTGGATGGCAACATGAAAATAAGAAACAAGGAAATGTTGACTGTGAAATAAGTGTTTCAAGGTAATTTGTTCCACTATTCTCATCAGGTCATTATGACGTTTTCCATGTACTGTGGGGTTTTTTTCCTATTGTAAGACAACTTAAAACTCCCAGTTCTGCAGTGATGCCACTAAATTGAAGCATTTCCCTGTAAATTTGTGCTTGTCAGTGTAAATAACAGCTTTTGATTTGTCTGTCCGCTCTCTCCTCCATGGGGAAGGATGTAAATATCTGTCACCACTCTGGAAAAGTGGTGTAGTGCTTGATTATGGGTAAATTTAGCATTCCGTGGTGCTGTTAGAGCTGGAGGACTGGAGCAGGCTGAGAGCTGGGGGCAAACCAGACCCAGCTCTGGCATCTGCTCCCTGCAGGAGCTTTGGGGAGTGTTTGGGTGGGGGCATAAAGCTTAAATAAAGGAACTGCTTGCTATGAAATGCTGAATAATCACCAGAGCCTTCTTTCTTTCACAGATATTCCTGCTTTTCCTTTCTCCCCCTTTAAAAAAAAAAAAAAATTACACCTCATTTGTGCCTTCATTTAAGGATATTCCCTTTCCTTAGGTCTTTTCCCAGCTCCCTCTCTGGCCTGCCGTGGTTCCTTGGGGATTACAGACTCCATGGACAATTTTGAGGTGGCCATCTATTCTTGCTCCTTTTTAAAATGGAATTTGTTCTGTCACTAAACAACTTTCACCTCCAAATCTTGAAACTATTTCCCACACAGGAAGTCTGGCTTGAAAAAATGTTTCAGCAAAAAAAGTGGTAAAATCATGACTCAAATTTTTATTCTTTTTACAGTTGACCAGCTCTTGAAAATCAAAGCTGTTTGAGAAATTCAGGGTAAAACATTATTAAATGAGGTACCAGTGATACACCTTTTGATCAGCTCTGCTGAAAGAGACTCTGTGAACCAGCCTGACCTCTGATGTCTCCTTTGTGTAACCCCTGTGACACCAGGTTTGCTATGAGAAATGGAACAAGATTAATAATTAATCCGTTTGCTGGTGTCTGAAATAGCGACACAAGGTTGGCTTTAGACACATGTTTTATTAATGAGCTTTGAAAACAATTGCTTTCTCCCAGCAACAGACTGCTCTGAGCTTTAGACTGGAAAAAAAAAAGGGCTGGAGGGAATATCTGGAGATTTTTTGGTTGTCACTGTTGTTCCCCCTCTCCCCAGGGCTTTCACAAAACTCGGTCACCGCCTCCAAACCTTGTGAAAAAGGTTGTGAAGTTGTGAAGAAGTGAAACGGGGAGCAAAGATGAAATAAATTTTGAATCATCTCAAGACAGACAACGTGCTCGACCTGCGGGAGCTGAAATACGAAATATCTCAGAGCGTAGCTCACACTTTTACACATTGTGTAAGGAAAAAGAGTGTTTCTCTGGTAATGTAAGAAAAAATCAGTGTGGCAATTAGGGGAGCAATGGTTTTGTGTCTCAATTAGACCTCATTAGCTACAGAAAACTCAAAGCACAACTTTTTGCAACAATTGCCCCCCAAGCTGTAGCTACCTGTGGGATAACAACAAAAGCACTGTCCTAAAAAGTGGAAACACCTTTATTAAGTGAAAATAATTGTGCTCATCTTCCTTGACCTTTCAATTTCCTGATTTTTATTCTGCCTCCCGAGGGCAGCAGCCATCGGATGTCTGGTATTGTTATTAATATTTACTAGGAACATTTTGGTTTTTTAGGAATAAGCAGTGCTGAAGGAAGTCAAACCTTTTGGACACAATCCCCAATGATCTTTTAATTACCCAATAAATCACAGTCCATGTGCAGAATTAATAGGAAAATAATGCTCTAATAAATATGATCTTCCCAACTTACATGCAAATTGAAGCTTTGCCTTCCTGCTCAGAATTGTTCCAAATGAATTTGTGGCCAAACACTGGTATGTTCCAATATCCTGATTTTTTTGTGGGTTATTGATTGCCAAGCTGCCTCCAACCAACCTGTAGTGATAACTCATGGTAAGATCAATATCTGTGCCATTTTGCTTCCACCTTTGAGGGGAAAAAAATCAAATTATACTTATAATTTACAGAGCCTATTCATATTTATCTTAAATAGTGTGCTGTAGCATACCTGTAATGATAAAAATGTAGTTAAATATCACAAAATTAGATCATTTTTCACACACGACTGCTTCTAACATCAATCTTAATGATAGCAATAATGGTATTCTTCGGAAAATCTTTACTTTAGTCACCAGCGTTCACCCAAATGTCCACAAAATGTAATTATAACTTATTCACACAAAGTTATCCATTCAGTCAGGAGGGGGGTTTATACCTTGTCTACAACTACATTATTTTTAGAATATGAATGGTACCTGAATGTGCTTTGCAAATGATTAATCATGAATTTGGCAACAAAAATGCTTAGGAGATGTAGATGGGGAAGGATTGCACTTCAGAGGGCAGAACAAAAGCTGAGAGCGAAGTTTTTACACAGCAAGTCTGAGACTGATCATTTAATGATGAGGGTGCTGCTATTTTAAATCATAATTTGTCCCTGTTAGTCCACTAAGCAGAAAATGGATTGTGTCTGCAGCATTACCCAGTTGTTTACAGATGTCAAAATACAATTTCTCTTTCAAAGAAAATAAATATTATGTGTTTCAGGCAGGGAATTTTTGTGGCTTTGCCATTAGTCACATTAGGGCTGAATTTTCCTTCTCATGTGAGGGCTGAAGGAAGGATAAAGGACTCAGCCACTGAGGCTGCAGGTTTGGGGTTTGTTAATGCCACCTTTGAGGTGCTCAGCAATCCTAAAACTACACAACCAGGTATTTTCTTCTCCTGATTTTATATCCAGAGCCATCTCCTCAGCCTCTGTCATTTCTGTTATCTCTGGGGGTGATTCCGAGCCCTCCATCCGATGGAAGGACCACACCAAAACTTGCCAGGGGCTCCCTTTGTGTTCCTGGCAGTGCCCAAACCAAGGGCAATCATCCCCTTGTTAATTATCTGAAGGATCACAGCACAGATTTATCCAGTTCTGGTTGTTTGCAGAGTTCTGACAGTGAGGGCAGTTTTCCCTGGTAACAAATGGAAGCGAAGTTCCACTTTATCCCTGGAAATGTGACCTGGACACCCAGCACAAGACCTGTCAGTGACCCCCAGCCCTCTCTGCAGACCCTCCCACTGCCAGGGCTCGGTTCTGTGCAGGAGGATTCCCACTCTGGGCTGGGAAATGCAATTCTGTGCTCCCTCAAATACAGGGAGAGCCCTGACCTTCAAGGGAGCGCTTGGTGTTGTGAAAGATAATGACTGATAAAATATGAAATCAATGGAATTCTGTGAGCAAATTCTAATAACAGGAACTAATTTCTCTGGGTCGCTGCCTCCCCTTCCATGAATTCATCCACACTGAGGAATTCGTATGCAACACTCAACCCTCAGGAATTCTTGCTACAAATTCCAGCCGATTTTTGTGTTTCTGTACCTCTGCTGGGTTCCTTTGTTTATATTTGCTTTAGCTGGTCTAGTTTTTGCTGTTATTTTAGGGTATTTTGGCTATTTTTAAAATTTTCTAGCAAGGCTGAGGAAGCCTTGTCTGGGTTTCTGAAGGGATCACATCCCAGCATTAGGATTCTGCCATTTTTCAGGATTTACATATGCTCCAAGTTGTCTAAAGCTTTCCATTTTCTAATCTAAGATATTCTGGTATTTAATTTGCCAGTTCTCTTTAATTTCTGAATCAATCACTGAAATAACTGCTGTCATCATTGCATGGCTCCCAATTAAGATCTATAATTGTTTTTCCAAACAAATGCAAAGATGTTGGCTTAGTTGCTGCAAATGAATTCTTCACAGTATCCCCATAATCATTCTAATCACCATGGTACAATGATTATTAAACTTTGCATATAGATCAGGGGTTCAGCTCCTGGAGTGGGCTTTTTCCCTAATTAATATGTTTACATCACTGGAGGAAGCGAATTAATGAATTCATGTGGTAGACAATGATTTAATGACTTTGTGTGTTCTGCAGTGTATTAATACACAGAAATCTGGATAATTATTTTAGGGAATTTTTAACATAAGCCCGTTAAGGCAGGGATCATCTACATAATTTTGTGAATTTTATCATGCAACCTACTGGAAAATACTTTTCCTCAGTTGTAGGAAATACATCCTGGATTGTTTTTCTTTCACCAATTGTTTAAGAACCTAAACTTTTAAAAATTTCCTATATTCTGATGCTGAATTGATCACTCCCCCAGGAGCCCAAGGACTGTGAGTGGGTATGTGCTCACATGATTTAATAAATTATCTTTTCAGCGTGCTGCTATAATAAAAATATCAATATTTTTAAGACTTCATTGTATTCTATAGTTCTTAGATTATTTACATTCCAATGGAAATGTCCTGCCAAGCCACCTGAGGCTTCCTTGTAACTGGGAAAAGGATTTGTAAAACCCCTCTTCATGTACAGCATTTCCAGTGGGGAGGAAAAGAGGAAGTTTAAAAACTCTTGACTGTGAACAAGACACCAGAGGGTGAAGGAGTTTTTAATCCCACCCCAGTTTTGAGGCAGAATCTGCACTAATCCAAGGAACAGCATTCCAGGGAGCAAGGACACGAGAGCAGGGCTGCAATTTCTTTTTCAGGGGTGGATTTTTGGGATTACTGGGAATTGTTCTCCAGTCTGATGCAATGATTATGAACATATTTGATGTCATTTACAATCCTTGGAGCCTTCGTGCTCTGTTCCCTGCCTCGCATTTGTGTGTTCCAGTTTTCCTCGTGGTGCTTGGATTTAGACTGGATTTGAATCTCTTTATCCCCTTTCAGTGCAGCCCTCGGAGTTGGGCTGGAATATTAAAATGTTCTTCTGATGAATGTTGCTTGTGCTGCCCTTGGATTTATTCACTGGTTCCATTGACTCCTCTCTGAGAAGATTATTGAGGGGAAAACACCCTCAGTGACCAACTTGCACGAAAATGCAGGGTTGTGGGATTGCTCTGGATATGGAGTGGAAGTGAGGAAAAAGAGAGTACCTGAAATCAAACAAAAAATGTCAAAATACTGCTGGAAACACAGCAGGGCGTTCATGGAGAGGCTGTAAGTAAAAAAAAAAAAAAAAAATTCNTTAGTTGGTGATAAACCCTCTGCTGACTATAACCAAAAAAGCTTAAGCACAAAAAATGATAAATCTAATTTTAAAAATTGTGTTTATTTACCACCAACATCACACCAGGAAACACCTGGAATAATGTTCCTGATATTATAGGTGATTCTTACTTTATAAAAAAGACATACGAGATAAAATTATATTTCTCAGAATATTTATAGAGATTTCTTAATGGTTCTAAAGGTTCTTCCATCCATATTTTTGTCTCCAGTGTAATCTGTGTTCTCTGTTACTTCCAACAGGAAAACTGTGTCTCATTTTTATTTCTCAGCCCTTCCACCTACGGTTCTACACAATTCTTGCTCTGTGCTTCTTAGACACACAGTATTTTGAGGAGGAGTTGCAAAAAAATTATCGCTATATTCGACAAGTTTATAAGAATAAAAGAGTACCTAATAAAAGAAAAGTTTTAGGAAATGCTAAGCATTTTTTTATTTCGAGAAAAGGCATTTCTCAGCATATTTCTTGATGTAAAAAAATGCTAAATAACAAATTAACTCATATTTAACTTTCTTTCTCTTGGAGTGGTTCTGTACTTCTGAATCAAAGAGAAACCTCCAGCAGTCCTTGCTGTTCTCTGCCATCACTCAGCAAAGGAGATGATTAAAATTTCATACTGGGCTTGATTTATCTAAAATAATCGGAGTTTTAAATACACGGGCTCAATCCTCATCTGCCAAAGCCAGCATTAGCTGTGGTGAAATCAAAGCAAAGTGAAAAGCTCCCTGCTCCCTCCAAATGGTGGTGAAATTGGAGCAGGGATATTCTGGTAACTCCTAATTGACCTCGGGGCTCCAGCATCACCCCCAGATGTTGATCCCATCTCCCTGGAGCCACTGAGGCTTTGGAGGAGATCCTCATGGTGCAAAAAAACAGGGAATTTGGTGCAAAAAACCAGGGAATTTAATTAATGGGTGGGTAGAACAAATTAGAGGTAAAACATGGGTATCAATCATGATGGGGGAGAGTTTTCAGCTCTCCTGCCTGGTGGAAGATGCTCTCTCTGCTCGTTGTGGGTGGGAGGAATCCCCAGGGGATAGGAGAGTCCAGGAATTTTCCAGGGAGCTCTTTAAATAGTTATGAAACACAAGGGTGGAAGAATTATAAAGACTTGAGGTTTGACATGAACCAGTTGATGTTCATGGTGACAACGGGGAGAACAAATGGGTTGGGAAACACCTGAGGATTTCTACTCAGAGGAGGGGAAGTTGCACTGTGAAAAGGAAATTAAGGGTTCCTTTCATAAAGGAAATTAAGGAAATAGAGGGTTTATTTCATAGCACAATATCTGGGGACAAATCAAGCCATGAAATCCAAAGCCAAGCTGATATCCAGGGGTGGCACTTCCAGGGGAGGCTGTGGTGGGAGCAGTTAAAAGCTCTTCAATAAATATTCTCTAAGAATTTGATAGAATACAATTTTCTTTAATGTCTTGCATGAATGATTTATTTTTTAGATATAATTTACCTTCACCTCAACCATTACTTTCTCCATTATTTTCTGAAGAAAGCACAGTGTCTGTTTTCTTTTTTTCCCCTAGATTCCCAGTTTTTCCTCTTATCCAACTTGGATTTCCAGATCCTTGGGGTAACAAATTATATTGTAAATGATGAGTCCATAATTACTGAATAAACAAAAAATCCTCTGTGCCAAGGTTTTATGAAGTGACTCTTGTAAGGTATTGGAGATAAACAAACACCATAAATGTGCACATGAAATGCTGGAATTAGAAAAGGGGAAGGATGTTGCTCTTCTGCTTTCCAAGCATTTATTAATGTATGGAAAGTTTTATCAAGTACAGATTCTCAGTGCTTCCATTTTCCCATTTTTCACAGCTGTTCTGTGGATTTAGAATTAATTCTGCATATTTTAAAATACGTTGGGGATGATTTTCAATTATTTTCTTTCCTTGTGTTAATTTTCTTTACAGCAAAGCTGCAAAAATATTTTTCCTTCATTCCTCGAATTTACTCTAAACTTTGTCTATTCTTTCTGTGAGCACTCAGCACATTTTGGGGTGTTTATTTATGGTGGTGCAGTGACTAAAACACACTTCAAAGAGTGACAGTGAGGCAATATTTCCCCAAGGTTGACTTCACCTGTAGTATGGCAGTGGATATCCTTTAGCTGAGCAGTTCAGGAGGATCTCTGGATTTGCTGAGCCCATGGAATAAGTGATATCATATGGCTCTTGGATAAAAATAGGCCCATGAAGGGTTTCTTCCCCTGCGAAAGAAAAACAATAATTTAAGATTAGGTGTCTTTAGCGTGTCCTTCCACATAAAATTGTCCTTTGGAGTCCTTTGCTTTCAGCTGCAAGTTAAGGTCTGCTGTTATATTCAGCAAAGAATCCACCTCCAGACACTGGGCTATTAAGGAGGAAATATTTCAAGGCTGATTGATAATAAAATCGCAGAGCTCAAGTGCTGGTGATTTATTTGCAGGTGACACTGAAGCTTCTTTGCATATTTCCCATGGAAGCTCTGTAGGCTCCATGAAATCCCAGAATCCCAGAATCCCAGAATCCCAGAATCCCAGAATCACCAGGTTGGAAGAGACCTCCAGGATCACCGAGTCCAACCCATGTCCCAACACCTCAACCAAACCATGGCACTGAGTGCCACATCCAATCTCTTTTTAAACACGTCAGGGATGGTGACTCCACCACCTCCCCGGGCAGACCGTTCCAGAACTTCATCACTCTTTCTGTAAAAAACTTTTTGCTGATATCCGACCTATATTTCCCTTGGCACAGCTCGAGGCCGTGTCTTTTTCTGTCAATTGTTGCCTGGAAAAAGAGCCCAAGCCCCACCTGGCTGCAGGCTCCTTTCAGGGAGTTCCAGAGTGACAGGGTCACCTCTGAGCCTCCTTTTCTCCAGGCTGAACACTCCCAGCTCCCTCAGTTGTGTGTCCATCCACCTCATCCCTGTGCTGTGGGTCGGCACTGGCAGCAGGAAAGGATGGAAGTGTGGAAATGTGGTTCTTTGGAACTGAGGTTCACTCACCTCCTTCTCCCCTAACCCTTCCCATCCCTTGATTTTTTATTTTTGTATACTTTATGTATAATTTTTTTATACTGGCCTGAGTTTGGGGTTGTTTATGGCATTGTTGTTTGTTTGCTTATTGGTGTTTTGGGCTTTTTTCCCCTCCCTTTTTTCACTCCTTTTCAAACAGCAGTAGCATTAAATAATCAACCTTTATTTCATATTCAAAATGAAATTATTGATTTCAAGGCAAACCAGGGCTATTTCTATTTTTTGTGGTGATCTTTCCTGCTCTGGGGAGCGGGGAGAAGACAATTTGTTCAGTGAACCTCGGGGACAAGGCAGAGCAGCTCTCTGAGATGGTGACTGGGGCTGCTTAAATCATCTTTGTTTCTTTTCCTGCCACTCTTCTGAGTTTAATCCCTTGACAAATTTGAAGACTTCTTTTTTCACTGTTTCTACAATTGACCCTTTGACTTGTCTTTGCTTTGGGAGGAATTTTCTTCCCTTCTGGCTTCATTTCCTCAGTCCTTCTCCTTGCCTTCCCAGAACTGCCAGGGAGAAGCTTTTCTGAAGCCCCAAAATGACCCAGGGATCATCATTCTGCATTTTAAATCCATGCATTTGGCTGGGCTAGGGGAACTACCTGATGTACATAAAAATCCCTGCTTCACCTCATAAAAATGTAAATATTTTGGTAAACCTGGTATTAATTTCCCTTGTTTTTTCCTAAATGGAATTTACACTCATTTGTCATTTGCAGACTACTGAATATGTGAATTTTATATCCCCTTCCCGTGTCCTTAGTGCAGCAGGCCCTGGATGTGTAGAATAAGGACAGGATATTTTACAGCTCCTTTCCAGTGGACACGTCACAGTCCCTGTCACAAAAATGAATTTTAGCAAAGGCAGCTTCTTGCTGTTGTTTTGTTTTCTCTTTAATATCCTTTTCTTGCTGGCTGATCTGCAGGAGAGAATAACATCAAATTTGTGAGAAATGATGTGCACTCTCAGAGCCAATGGTGTCCTAGGAGTCCATCTCTTATTTATAGAAAAGGTCAGGCTGGTCATTTCTAATTTCCTGGAGCATCCTTTTGTGTTACCTATAGAGAATGGCCATATATTTCTTCTCCATCCTCCAGGTTCAATACAATCCCCATGATTTCTCCAGAGATACCCATGACAAATGCATTTTCTTAGAGCTGTTTGTTTTTGTTAAGATTTAAATAGTTCAGATTTTTTTTTAAATCTATTGGTATATGAATATTTGATTAAATGTAGCATTTCTATACATCAAAATCATGTGTGAATCCTCAGCGTGGTGCTTGAAAGTAAATATAAACTCTTGTTACGGAGTGTTTGATAAGAAGTTTAAATGTATTTCTTTATGGAGCCAAATCAGTTTGATCTCCATAAAGACCATAATTATGCCAGCCTGAATTCAAAGCTACAGCAGGAAAATGAATCAACATTCCTTCATTCATTACTTGATATTGTCTCCAGCCAATGCAGGGATTATTGCAGTGCCAATGGAAGAGGAGGAACACTGTTTTTTCCATAATTATGGAAAAATAAAAACAGCAGGGGGTGTCCCGGTGCTCCCTGTCACTGCTTTATGGGCAAGGGGTGCTTCTGTCACACCCTGATATTGCTGGCAAGGGGATTTAAAGAGGTTTTACTCAGCCACAAGAAATTTTTAAATATTTATGCTCTGCCTCACACAGACAGGGAGAAAGCAGCACAGGTCTGGAGTTCACACTTAATCAATTTCCAGCCAAATCCTGCTCCCTGATCTTTCCTGTTTCTGACTCTGGTTGGCTTCAGACTGAGCTCCTGGAGAGGTCTCTGCCCAGCTGGGAGGGCAAAGGGGAGCAGCCCAAGAGCAGTTTGGGCTGGCCCAGGCCCAGTCTGTAACATGAGTATGGATAACTCAGTAGGCCAATATTGTAAATTAGCTGACTTTTATCCCTTTCCTGCACAGATCTTCCTTCCCATTAGGAAGTGGGACAAGTTAGGAAGTTGCAAAGTGGAGTTGGCATTACCATTACTCCAAACTGATTGGTGATCAAATCTGCTTGGTGAAACAGAGTGTCCCAGAAATATCACAATCTACCTGCAGGGAAAGGTTTTAGGTTTCCCTGGGAGAATCAGCTCCCGGGAGCCAAACTCCAGGGGATTCACTGCTCCAGGAGCAGGAATGGGGAGTTCTGGTGGGCTGAGAGCCCAGAGCAGCTGGGGCTGCCCCTGGATCCCTGGCAGTGCCCAAGGCCAGGCCTGGAGAAGGTGTGGAGCACCCTGGGATGGTGGAAGGTGTCCCTGTGGGGTGGAAATGGATGAGTTTTATGTCCCTTCCAACCCGAACCATTCCATGACTCTGGATCTACCGTATCAGCGAATCCTCACGAAGATCACAAGAAGAAGCTTCTAAATGCAAAACTGCCATAATTCACATAAGCAAAGCAGATAAGGAGGAATTTATCCAGGCTATTAAGTTCCAGGAAGGCTGTAAATTCCAGGGGTAGTGAGTTTCTAATGAATCTTTCTTAATGTGCCTTAGATAGAGCTTCATATCTGATCCAAAACATTAATATGACTTTATGGGCCAAAGCTGACACCTGATTAAGAGGCCTCTTTTAAATCAGTGTGATAGTAAAACACCTGTCAGCTCCAGCAAAAGGGATGGCACAGCTGAATTAGACCCTTCCCCCTTCTAATGACGGCACAAAATTTATGAAAAACCCAACTTACTCAAAATCTGTTTAATTTTTCAGCTGAAGACATTGGTAATTTTTAATTGGAAGACAGGGAGTTTATGTGGTCCGCAGATTTTTAAATGTCGTGGAGTGTTTCCCTGCAAAGAGCACTGGGGGTTTTGATTGAATCTTGTCAGAAGCAAAATGAAATTATTCTCTCCCTCCTCAAAGGCCTGGACCAGGCAGCTCAAGGACTTTGAAAGGAGCCTGACAGATGCAAAACGAGAGGTAACGGCTGAAACTCTGCTTGATACCACCTAAAGTAGCACACATCCCTTCAAGGAGTCCGATTTTAACACTGGGAGAGAAGATGGGAAAAGAGGAAGCAGAAAAAGGGCCATGAAAGTGTTCTGTGGCAGAAAAACCCCTGGTCAGGAGCACAGGCAGCAGAGGCAGGACTCCTGCTGTCCCTCCCGGAGACACCCAGCTCTGAGAGCAGAGCAGTGACACGGGAAAAGCAGATGAGACCTTACAGGTTTGAGCAGGCAGAAGCAACCTAAAACCTGCAGGGTTTTCCCAAAGGGCCTTCAACTTTCATGTGTTTTCTCCCTTCAGACGTTGATGTGCAGAGCTCCAGAGACACCGGGCTCCTTTCAAGTCCCACCTTCTATTGAAAGGGTCAAACTGGGAGTACTGGTGGAATTCCAGGGTGTCTCTGTCAGCAGGCACCAAACCAGGGAGACATTGAGCTCCCTGTGATGTTGGGAGAAGGGAGGCACTGAGGAGGCACACGGGGGGATGTCCTGGCACTGCTGGAGTTGGAAAAACTCTCAGTAATGATGGGAAATTTGGCACTGGAGCCCGGGGTTTATAAATGAAACTGTCTTTAAAGTGACAGCCAAGAGGGCAAGGCATCCCTTTCCCAGAATCATGGAACCACTGCAGCTGGAAAAGACTTCCAGAGCAACAAATCCATCCATCCCAGCACCATCACCATGCTCAGCACTCAAATGTGTCCTCAAGTGTCACATCCACACTTTTTTTGGACACTTCCAATGCTAGTGATGCCACCACAGCCCTGGGCAGCCTGTTCCAATCCTTTAGAACCCTTTCTATAAAGAAATTTCCCCTAATATCCAATTGAAACTTCCCCTGGCTCAACTTGAGGCCATTCCACCTGGGAAAATGATTCTCTCTTCCCTGAGATTTGAAAAATAGTGAGGGCAAGCAGATGAAAGCAGGCACAGCTGGAACCTGGGATTTTCCAGGAGCTGGCACTCCAATGTCCCTTCCTTTGTCCCCTCTTGGCGTGGTGGGTGGAGGCTGCCCGTGGCTCACTTGGAGAACCCCACTCTTGACTTGAGATCGGAGATGTAACTTTTATTTAATTAGGGCTCCTCCAGCCCTAAATGGCACAGAAATCTGAAAAATTTTCAATAAATGGATTCTGCATCCCGTCAATTGTATTCCTTGAGAAATGAGGCCAATATCCCGATATTTCCCCTGTTATTTAAACAGGATCTCTGTGGTGGGGCAGGTAGGGTGAGCTGAGGCTGATGTGGCAAAAAACATGTTCAGGTTATGAACTGACTGCATATTTCCCTTGGGTGTGAAAACAAACAATAAAACTATAAAATATGGATTTAATTCCTAATATAATCATTATTGTCAGAATCTAGCATAGAAAATTAGGGTGTAATATATCACAGGTGATAATTAAGGAAGTATTATGCAAAACCTGTCATATTTGTGAGAATTATGAGCCTTTTTCAATTAAATATATCTAGTGACAAAAGATTTTGTCAAAATGTGATGCTTCCAACATTTTTTAAAAATTCCACAATAACCAGTATTGCTTCAACACTTTCTGGGAATATATTTGGTTAGCAGTGAATTTATTACCCATCTAACAGATACACACATCCTAATCCCAAAATAATTTAGGATGGATCCCTAAATGCCAAAATGTGACATTTTCTCCTGATATCACCCCGAGTACAGCAATCAAACCTCAGATTTACGGGATACCATCTTCCCTCCAAACCCTCAAATATTCCCAAAAGATTCCAGAGCAGGAGTTCAAGTTGCAGAGGAGGAAAATTGCTCCTAATGGATGGGCTGTGGAGAGCGTTCAGTGGAGCTGCACTGATTTGAGCTTTCGGCTGGAGATGAGCACAGATTTATGAACAATTCATTGTGTGGCAAGGTGCTCCTGGAGAGGGGTTATAAACACACCGACGTGTCACCTGTATTAATAATGGAATGCTTTACTGAAAAATAAACAACTCACTCAATTTGCTCACTCAAATGTGAGCAGCAGTGCTGGAATTCCTGCCTGGGCCTGACTTTTTTTGGCTTTCTGCAAGGATCTTCCCAAGACTTTGTGCTATTGTGGGAGAGGTAGAGAAGCGAAATAAGAGGTGAAAATCACCTTTTCATGAGCGTGGGTGATTTGTTTCATGTCATGAACTTGGGCATGTCCTTCAGATGGAGAACTCTGGTGGAACAGACATCTAATTATGGAGACAAATATCCCTGATGAAGTTGGAGGGATGTGCCTTGCTGATGGATACTAATCCTGGCGTGCCCCCTTCTCAATGAAATTTCATTAGTTTTTTGTGTTACTGGGCAAGATGAATAAATAATCATGAACCTTTTCCAATCTAGTGCACAGGCATTTTGTTCGCTGTAATTTCAGTTCTAAGGGAGCCCCAGATTCAATGACAGATTCTGTTTGCTGCATTGTACTCCTGTAAAATTCATTTGGCACCGTTGCCAAACTGACTGAAGGCTTAATTCAATAATTTATAGTACAGGAAAAGATAACAGCTATATCATTTAATATCCTGCCACTTAAATAAAGGCAGCACTTTGTTTCTCTCTAACTTTTCTCTGTTTAAAATACAGCTGTGCTTTGCTGTCTTAGAGGATGGGCAGTAATTAAGCTGAGATGATTTTTTGTCATTGGAATTTTGTGTGATGGCTCCCAGATTTCACTGATAGATGCCCTATCAGTGTGATATTGATAGAGGGAAGAGAGTGAAACAATGGCTTGAATGAGCACAGAACAACATGAGAAACTGCTGTTCTGCTTATGCAGAAAACAAGGACAAAAATAAGGAAATTTGGGGAAATTTCAGACCCGTTTGTCTTTGCAGCCCTTTGGCCCCACCCGGTGACTCTGGAGACTGAGGGGGCCAAAGGAGAATTGCTGCACTCAAAGGTCCACCCACACTGGGAGGGAGAGAAAGCATGGAAAGGGCTGCCTTGCAAATAGTTTGGATTTACTGAAGCAAGCAATGATTCCTCGTTGTTTCCAGAGGCCACACTTGGTAATTCCCACTTCTACTCAAGAGGAAAAGTGTTGCAATGTGAAGTTGTTTTGGCTCTGCTGCACCGTGAGTCCCAGACCTTGGAGAAATCCAGATACAATCTCCATCCTACAGCACTATAATGCAGCTGGGTGTTTAAGCTCCTTGTACAAATAATTTAAATCTTGTTTGTTTATTTTGAATAACTGGAACAAAATGGCTCCTTCCCAGCTGCTTGTTTTTCTCAGCAGGACTCAAGCAAGAGGCATGAATTAAACCAGTCAGGAATTAGCTGTAAGAACTTGACATCAGCAATGATTTTATATGTAGATAGCAAGGTTTATATCCTGGGATAACACTTAGAAATAATTGAGATCATGAAGATAATAGAAAAACATGTGGAGACCATTTATTTTTGTAGCCCAAATTACTGCCACAGCAAAAATTCCTCAGGACATAGAAAGATCTGATATAGAAATTTCAGGCTGCCACCTACTTCTTGCTTTCAGATGATTGATAACTCGGGAAGAAAATCTGGGATATAAATCATCTCAAGCAATGATCGAGGCAAGATTAAAAAACTCTTTATTTTCTTACACATAATTGAAGAGGAATGCAAGGGATATTTAAAACATTTTAAACCTAAGGCAGGTCCTGATTTAAATGAGATTATTCAGGCAGGATATTATCAAAATATTTATTGTATTGACTGACTGATTTGCATGCATTTGTCATCACAGTACTGGTGTCTGTTTGAAGGACCAACACTAAAATTGGAACTTAAACTTTTAGGAAAAAAAAATGGCCTTTCTTACCCAAAAATCAGGTTGCAAAATTGACAATTGGGCAAGTGAAGATCTACCCGAGGTAAATCAGACCTGGTGTGGCTTCACTGTGGCTGTTTGGGTGAGATGAACTTTCCTTAGTCTTAGAATATTTATGGTTCATTCTTATTTTGGTATCCTGGCAAAAAAAAAAAAAAANATCATGAGCAGCAGAAGGGAAATAGATATTTAAACAGCAAAATGTGGTTGGGATTTCACAGGATATGGTTTTATCCTTTGACTCCTACTGCATTCCAGAAACCTGCTGAAAACAGGGAGATGCAATCACTCCCCAGGAAAAGGCAGCACCATCCTCTGTTGTGGAAAGTATCAGGCAAGGAAAATATCATTAGCATTGTATATTCTGTTATTGTGTCTACCACACTGAAAGCTCCCAGGCACTTTCAAAATAAATAGAATAAACAGAGATGAATGAAACTGAACTCTGCTAAATATCATCAATGAGGATCTGCTTTATTACTGGCAATTAAGAAGGGAAAGTCAAAACACAAGCTCTCATTATCACTCATTGATTAAAACCCAGTTAGAACATTGCAATCCCAAGCAGCCCACTGCTCTGCTCGTTCCGCACTTCAGCACAGAAAACAGCACAATATTTCAGAAATAATTAGGAACACAGAGTTAGTGATCAGCCTTAATGTTCCCCAATAAAATTGCCAAAGCAAATGATTATGGATCAGCCAAAAGACACTGTTTGAAGCCATCATCTTTTGTGGCTGTTTAATACCTTCATGATGATCTTATTTTTCTGAGCAAACGCAAATGAAGTTAAAATCCTTCCAGTAATGGCAGCCTGGAATTTAGAAGCCACAAGCATAACTTTGCAAATGCTCATTTTTTGGGAAATAACTGCCAGCCGTTGAGTTGCTGAGGCAATTTTTGTCTCTAGTCTCTATTTTAAAGGAGCTAATATCAACATTTCTGATGTAGAGCAAGCTGGGAATGTCTCACTGTCAAAATTACTGTGCTTTTCCATTCAAGGAAAAATGACCTTTATCTGATGTGTTCTCTGAAAAAAAAAAACAGAAAAGAAATGACAGCATAAACAACAAAACAAAACCCAGCTGAAGGGAGGGGGGAAATGCAGGCTGGTAGGGCTGCACTGAAATTCTGCCTCGGAGCAGAGATGGAAAGGGAAGGGACCAGCAGGAAGGGCTGCGAGCCAGGGACACGAGGGGTGGAAATGTCGCTGTCCATGTCAGCAGGCTGGAAATCCAGGGAAAATTGGAAGTTATCCCAGTAAGACACTGCCTGTCCCCTCCTGAATCCTGTGCTTGGCAGCATTTTAGAGCTGCCCAAAGCCAGGGTTTGAGGTGTCCCTGTGAACCCTTCCCGAGAATCTCGCTCCCAGAGGAGCCAGGAGAACATGGAATGACAGCCCTTGGGGAGAGTTTGCACCATTTGTCCTCCTGGATCTCCTGTGCAAGTTTCCAGAGGGAAAACAGAACCAGGAATGCTTTCCATAAGCAGATATGAAAAATTCCATAATTCTGGCAGCTGTTCCATGGCCAGTGCCACTTTAGCTGCTCCATCACCCTCTTACCTCCTCCTTTTTTTCTCTACTTCCATTATTTGTTAAAATCCAGCCATTTTAGGAAACAGGAATGATTTATTAATAAAAAAAATACTCCTATTTTTGTCCACTTTTACAAGCTGTAATTTCCAATCAAGCCTTTCCCTATTCTATCATCAAAATTATTTCACAAACCCATTTTTTCCTCCTGGGATTTACATTGATCCCTCCACACTGCTGTATTTAGGGCACACTTTGGTTTCTACACTTGCCCATTATGTCATTTCAACTCCCTGGTTTTTAAGAAGCTCTAAAATATTAACTTACGTCTTTTTACCCACATGGAAACATTCAGAAAGGACATGAGTGCAGGAGAAAAGGTGAGCCCAGGTTTATGACTTCTCAGTCCATTGAGTTCTCTGTGATTTTGTAAAATTTCGCTGCTTGGGCTGGAAACAGAGATAAAAATCAGACAATCCACAGTCGGAATGGCCTGATGGGAGCTTTAGCACGGGGCCAATAATGAAATGCAGGGAAAACATTTCATATCTATTACTTTGGGGTAATTTTTCTCTAATCCAAAAATCACAAAACCGCTGTAATTCTGCGGAAATCTCGCCTACTTGGCTGGCATATTTTCCCCAGCTCTAGAAGGAACTGATAACAGGCTGCTGAATTACTGCTTAATAAACCACTAAATGAGTGCCATCCAAGATAACGGGGCATTAAATGACGGCTATTCAGGGAAAAAGTAGAAGTGCAGAGAGAAATGCAAGAGGGCTCTTGGCATAGAGGGAAATTGGATTAGTCATCTCATCTCTGCCAGTGCTGAAATCCAACTGCAGCAGATTGGGAAAAATTTAAAAAAAGGAGAGTGTTTTGATGCCAAAGGAAGGAGGACACTCGATGTAGGGGCTGCTTCTCATCATCTGAGCTGGGACAGAGTGTTTAAATTGTGGGGGTAACGTGAGCAGTGAAATGTAATAAATCCAAAGACAAAATAAAATGAAATGTGAAGATAAAATCAAAAAAGTGAAAGTAACATAAGGATGAGATTATAAATCAAGAGATATAGAGGTGGTGGAGAATTTGAGGAAGTAGAGACAAAAGGCCAAGTGTTGAAGTCAGGCTGGATCATGGAATCATTGAACCATGGAATGGTTTGGGCTGGAAGGGACCTCAATCCCACCCAGTGCCACCCCTGCCATGGCAGGGACACCTCCCACTGTCCCAGGCTGCTCCCAGCCCCAATGTCCAGCCTGGCCTTGGGCACTGCCAGGGATCCAGGGGCAGCCAGCGCTTCCCTTTTCCCCGGATTTCCGTGGGATTTCAGGGTTGAAGAGCCTGTCCTTCACTCAGGATGAAACCCTGCTCACTCCACAGAGGCGTGTGAGGAGCTGCCTTGCTCTGCCCACCCGTCACGGCCCGGTGCCGCCCGTCTCCAGCAGAACTTGTCCCACGAGGCTGAGCACGCGTTTTCCCGACTCCGGTTGGCGGGAGTTGCATCCCCTGACGGACTGACGGCCCTGCCCCGCCGGCAGAGTTATGACAAATCTGCTCAAGGCCGTATTTCTGGGCAATGACATCATCAGTGATGGATTCGGCTCTAATTTCAGCAGGTTTAGGCTGCAGAGTTTTAAAGCAAAGAGAGGAGGGTGCTCCGTGTTCCCTCTCCTCAGTAATTGCTGAATTTACAACACGGCCTGTCTCACCACGTTCATTTTCTGCATGTTTGTGTTTTCACATCCCTAATACCTTGAAAACGATGCAGGCATTTGAGGAAAACGTCAGTGCAAGACAATAAATGTTTGTTTTATTATTTTGGCTTGCAGTGGACACCCACCTTTGGGCTGACAATTCTCTTGTCTCAGTTTCTCCTATAAATGAGTTGTGTACATGCACAAGCGTTTTACACATGTCAGACTGGGACAGAAATCTTGATTCAGGTTTGCTTTCCTTAAAATTTGCCTGAATTTCTGCTCTTAGCCCAAGTTATTTCAAGGCACAAAATGTGAATCAGGCTGGATTCTGTTCATAGGGTTTCACTCTTTTCCATACAAACTCTGGTGCTCACCTTTCAGGTCACTGTTAATCTGTAAATCACAGTCATATTTTTAAAAATTAAGAACTTGGGCATTTCCCTGGGAAGGAGAGGTTTAATAACATGTAGATATTTCTGCTCTCTAAATCTCACTGTGCATTCTTAGTCTTTTGTGATTATTCTTAGATTCTCTGAAGAAAAGACATTGTTGTTCCCTGCCAGTGAGCATTGAAAGTCAGTGGCATCACTGGCAATAAACCCATTTTAATTTGCAGTCAGACTGGTGGGATATTAATGAGGTTTACCTTTCTTTAAGGCAAATTTGTGAAGTACATGTGCAGCACCATTTTAATTGCAGCACCACACATAATTTCGTGTATGGCCAGCTTATCTCCTGGAGAGGCTGGGGGTTAATTGAGTGAATAAAACAAATGTAGACTAATTAGGAGATGACAAGTTATAGCTGATAAGGTCACTTGTCAGGCAAATATGAATTCAATATCTATTGCAGAAATGGTTACATTTTCTCTGGCCTAGAGCAAACTATTTGTGTTTTGCAAACTCACAAATGTACAAGGAAGATACAGAGAAAAGTCTTTTATTTCTACTATATTCAGTGTAAATCAGAATAAATCTAAATAGAAACAGCAGTTGGAGGTATCACATTATATTCTGATTTAAGTTGCATTAAACCATCAGTGATTTTAGTAGCTTTAGACTAATATGACTGAAATATGAACCTGAGCCATGCTCAGTAAGTTACTAGAGATTAACCCCTGCAGTTTTGTTGACATTGTATTGATACTCATTTTTTTATAAGCTGTAGGAAAAGTAATAAATCATCAAAACCGATTTGGCATAAAGTGTATGAAGTGAGACAATGTTAGAGGATGAAGAAATTGCGTTCCATAAATCACTTTGGGGCTGGGGAAAAGGCCTTCTGAGAGCATCTGGGCCGAAGTTTGGACAGATTTTACTCTGAAGTGTTCTAAATTTTCCAGGGTGAGCTCAGGGCACTGAGATGGAGACTGTCCCGAGGTCTGGGAGGAGCCCGGGTACCTGCTGGGCAGTGGAACGAGACAAACCCCAACCTGGCCAAGAGCACCCAGCAATTCCACAAAGGAGAAGCCAATCCCAAGGGACAATGTGCTCTGATTTTATCGCCGGCTGCTCCTTTCCCAGACAATTCTCCCAAATGATAACGAGCTTTGCATCTGCTTTTAAGGAAATCCTGTGGCAAACATCCACCCAGACTGGAGATGGATGCACAGCAATAACCTCTCATGGAAATAATAACCTTCCACAGGCTCTGGAGCGAGGCCTGAACCCCTGCCTGCCTCGGAGCCTCCCTCCCGGGATGCTGTTGGAGCTGGGGGAGCTGAGCCCTGGCACAGGGTGCCCAGAGCAGCTGTGGCTGCCCCTGGATCCCTGGCAGTGCCCAAGGCCAGGCTGGACATTGGGGCTGGGAGCAGCCTGGGACAGTGGGAGGTGTCCCTGCCCATGGCAGGGGTGGAACAAGATGGGATTTAAGGTCCCTCCCAAACTACATCCCATCCCAACCCAAACCATTCCACCACTCTGTGATTCCATGACAAAAGAAAGGTGAAGCTGC
The DNA here is from genome assembly GCA_013397915.1 of Daphoenositta chrysoptera. NCBI lineage: Eukaryota > Metazoa > Chordata > Aves > Passeriformes > Daphoenositta > Daphoenositta chrysoptera. Next base: position 1,119,759 of record VZRO01002602.1, read on the forward strand.
TGCAGGTGTGTTTGCAGAACAGCTCAACTTCAGCACAAATATCTGCACCTTTTTTACACCTTTCTTACACTCCCCTAATACAGCTGCAGAAAGAATTGCACAGAAATAAACCCTTTTTTCCTGCTTCTCCTCAAACTGTTGCAATATTCAGGATATGTCAGAGGTTCTGTCACTGGCAGAGTGCTGCTAATGCCAGACACACACCGGGAAGCCCCCTGGCCATTAATGTGAGTTTTCACTCATGACTCAACCATGACCTTTGTGTGTCTTCTCTTTGTTTGGCAGCCAAAGTAAATAAAGCTCCCAGGCAAATAATGAAGTGATGTTGCTTCTTCAGAGGAAATATTCCCCCAGCAAACAGTGTGACAGATCTGATCTCACAGACGTTTTGTGCAGAGAAGACAATTTAAAGCTACAGCGATTTTCTTGCTGATACCTTGAAGAGTTGGATTTTTCCGGTCATCTTTCACTTTTCCCTCAGAACCCTCCTCCTTCTATTGTGTTTGGGAGCACCGAGGACAATTATTCTATTTCTAAGGAGCTCCAGGGCTGCAGTGAAAGGTGCATTTGTCATCACAAATATCTTTGTCCACGAGAACTTTTCATTCCCACCAAGAGCAGCTCCCACCACGGCAGAGCTCGAAGGAGTTTGATTAAAAGACCTGATTTCTAAGTAGAAATGAATGAGTTCCAGGAAATTAGAGCGGGCTGAAAAGCAGGACAATGATGTTTGGAGCCAAACGATGTCACACACAGTGCCTTAATTAGCAGCAAAAGTGATTTAGCAAAGTAATATTCTAATACCAATCCAATTGCTGCAAATTATTAATAACAATAAGCATGGAATAACCAAGATCCACTAACAATGAGATGCAATATCTGTCACAGGAAAACATAGGGCCCCTTTAATAATGACATTGTAATTAGAATAGAACAATAAAGCAGATATTAATATTGAACACGGGACAAAAGACTGGTTATGCTGTGCAGAAGGGAAAAAAGGCTATTGCTAAATTTCTAGAAGGGTCTAAAAATCAAATATATCAAAATAAAGTTTATAAATTTTCCTCTTGCTGCAAACCAAGTGGGAATTTAAGCAGTGTCTGACCCATAGGATAAGGACTGGCACACAAGGATTCCCTGGAACACGAGGGGAAGCAGAGACCCAGGGGAGTGGGGGCTGCAGGTCCCCTCTGGGCCTGAACTCTGCCTCCACACTCAGAATTTGCCCTCTTGCTCCCCTCTTACCTCCTGCAAGAGAAGCCCCAGAGAGCCTTATCTGCCTTTGGACTCTGATTGTGATAACTGTGCCAGGAACCAGAGCAATTGCTGACATAAATCCTCACATGGTGCATGTGGGGCTGTTCCTCCAGCTCCTGAAACTCTGCATTTCCATGACAATTAAACATTGCTTTTAATTTTTAATTTTTAAAAGAGTTTAATCCTAAATGTGAATGGCATAATAGAAAAAAGTGGTGTTCTGGAGGGTGAAAATCAAAATTAAGGTAAATAGAAAGAATCCATTCACATTATTCTTGGCTGGTTCAGGACTAGAATTCAGTCTCCTGGGAAATGTGTGGTTGGCCTGTGACTCTGAATGTGTTTGGAGGTAAAACTGGGAAAACGGTGGGATCTGAATATCTCCAGAGCAAGGAAAGGAGTGCTTTACACATGGCCCAGCTGTGACAGCTTCAGCCAGAGAACAGCTCCGAGCTGTCCCAAATATTTCCATCCATCCATCCATCACACACAGCCCCCTGGACTAACCCATCCCTATTTCCCTCGGATCACCCCTCGCTGTGTCCCAGAGCTGCTGCCCATCCACGCTCCACAAGCAATTTTCATGGGAATCACGAGAGTTCCTCCTGCAGATTGGGATGAAAAACCTCCCAACCCCCAAGAGGCCGATTTCTGTAATGTGGGCACCATAACCACGGCCTAAATCATCCCGAGGGGTTGGAAATGACTCGGGGAGCTCAAACCCTGTGGCAACCACATTTTCTGTCTCATAATAATAACACATTAAAAAAGCTTTTTGTATATGATTTTTTTTTTGCAACCAAGAGGCCAGAGGAGAAAACGCTGATTTTTGAACCCCCCAGCTGGAGGGGGATTGTGGCTGCAAGATTTCCCCGGGAATGTCAAGTAGGTGTGAATGCAGTGAATTCCAAGAAGTTTTCAATGTTAATTCCTGCTCAACAAGAAACACACACATAAACAGCGATCAATAGGCGCTAAATGAAAAAGAAGTAGCGAATCAATAACTCCAGACGTTTTATTTTCCAGCTTCTGCAAACAATGGGAGGGATGATCAGCCTGTGATTACGTGGAACTCACAGATATTGTTGCAGCACTTAAAAGTTTGTGGGCAAGGTCTTCACCCGAATCAGGGTGTGCAGAGCTGCTGGGTGGGAATATTAAGCAGCAGGGAACTTTGGTCTGGGTTTTCATTTCAGAATAAAGCAGATTTAATAATTTTTTTTATGTATTTCCAAGTCTATTTTCCAAAAAAAAAAATATTTTTTTCTTATTTCTGCTAGTGGAAAATTACAGACTTCAGCTGGGTTTGTCTCCATTTCATGTAGATGATCCTTAAGGTCCTTCCAACCCAAATCCTTCAGTGATTCCGTGATTTCATGGCCATCATTCTCTCTATAATAAAATCTACGGTTTCACATGTCAGTTCTTTAATTGAGGCGTTGGTTGTGGAGATAAAAAGGGAATGGATTTGGCTGCCAAACTCCAAGGAAATCCGTGTTGGTGACTCTGAAATGGGGGATCTCAAAATCCATCTTCTCTGGGCAACCTTTGCCAGGGCCTCAACCCCTCTTAGGGAACAATTTATCTCTAAAATCTGACCTAATCCTACTCTCAGTTTAAAGCAATTACTTAAAACCAGCAATTTGCCTTGAAAATTTTGTGCTTCAATAAACTCTTTCAGTAATATATTACTGCACCTTCTTAAGTTTAATTTCTTTATACTTAAATTTGCCATTGTTGACAATAGAAAATGCTCAAAATATTTGAAGTGCTTAATCACCTGCTAATTTCAACTTCTTGGCAGTGATAATAAAGTAAAATTGAATTGTCTTTGAAGCTGTTGCAAACAAAAAAAGTGCAAAAAAATGTAATGACTTCTAAAGTACCAGGATGTTATTTTACTAAGTTAATGAGCCTTTTGTGCTGGGAGATGAAATGGTTTGATATGAAACAGAAAGAAATCATGTAAAATTTAAATAAAAGGGTAAAAAGTAATGTAAAGTAACTAAATGAAAGGATTAGGAAGCAATAATTATTTAAACCAATGTAAAAATAGACAAAGCCTTTCAGACTACAGAGCTTAGATTAGACACTGGAGCCATCAAGGAAACAACATGAGGAAACATCAAACTCTGGTGATGACTTCCATGAATTCCAGCACCTCCACCTCACTCCAGGAGCTGTAAATAACATTTCCCTGACAGCGAAATCAATGCAGGCTCCCATCTCAAAGTGCACCCTCAGAGCAGCTCCTGAGCTCTCACCTCTTCTCCAGTGTGTCCATGCACCCAGGGCAGTTCCAAAAAGGGATTTTCTGGGAGATGAAGCACAGTGAGGGAGATTCTTCTGTGGAGCAAGTCTGGCCCGTGGTAGGGAATGTTTAACGTGGTTCCCTCCATCCAGGTTTGGGTGGGAGTCCTTGGGAAATCAGCAGTGGGGCACTGGTGTCCACTCGGGACGAAGCTTTGGGGTGGGTTTTTGTCTGCCTGGTGGAAAGCTCCAAACGCCCTCACACTCCCTAAATACAAAACTGCATCCTCAGGGCGTTAGGGTCCCTCTTGGCTGGCTCTGGTGCACCTCAGGACGGTTGTTGTTCACTGATGTGGGGAGCGAGCTGAACCTCCTGGCACCCCGCAGAATGGAAATAAAATGGAAATAAAAGTTCTTCAAACATTGCTCCTCCCTCTCCTGGGAAAGCCATCGCAGTGTCAGCCATGTCCTGCCACCGTCTCACACGTCACTCACAGAAACCCAGCTTTTTACTTCCCAAGCCATGAAAACCTCCACGTTGTCTAAGGGACACCTCATTATCATCACTGTCTGACTCAGCAGCTCATCTCCAGGTGCCTCTGGTTGTTCAGAGAAGCCTTAACATTTCCAGGCTGGACTAGTTCATTCCACATTTTGCTGTTAGAAATAGCAAAGATATCACTTGTCTTTAAATATATGGTCTGCTGTTCCCTCCCTAAAGGTGCTGTTATGCTAACAATAAATCTGCCAGAGACTGCAGGCAGAGCGTGGGGTGTGATGTATTCAATATTCATCCTGCTGTGACCCAGAGGAGGATCAGGACACTTTACATCAGGAAATGTCTCTCTCTAATTTAACAGTTTCAGAATGATGGGCCAAAAATCCAGCCCTGGAGGTTGTGGTTGCATCTTCGATTGATTCGGAGGCAAGAAGCCAAAGGGCTGTGGGAAAATACAGTTAATGCCTCATTTCCAAAATGCAGGTCAGGCTGGCTTGGAATGTTTCTGTTGTCCACAGCTAATTTTAGCAGCCTGATGGAATTTACTGCCATTCTGCTTTTTCCTTATCTTTAATCCTGGAAAACCCCTTTGCTGCCACGGTGGGGCCAAGACCAGCAGCAGAACAAAGGAGAGTTGCAAAGGCCACCTCTCCATGCATGGATTTATCTGGAGGGCAGAAGCCACCAGGAATCAGGTCAAAGAGGTGCCATTTCCCTTTAGGAATGGGAGGAACACAGGAAAGTGTGGATAAGCTGTCCAGGAGGAAGACAGACTCTAGAAATAATCAAAAGTAGCTACTTATTGACAGAGGAGAGAATGGAGGGACCAGAGAGATGAGGAAACTTCCTCAGCCTGATGGAGATCCTGACCTGGCACCCACACCCAAAGAACAGCCTGAGGGGCATCTGATGGATGCTTGAGACAGAAATACAGTTTAAAAATGAAAATAAAATCTTCCCTCATCAAGATATTGTTGGCAACTTGCCTTGCACAACAACTCCAGAGGAACCAGCACAACCCAGGAGCAGCCACAGGAGGAAAACCTGAGAGAGTTTTGGTGTGAAGAGACAATTATTTCATTTTATGGAGCACTTTGGACAGGTCTGTTCATTTCAACTTCCCAAAGTCCTGTCTAGATCTTTAATCCAGAAAGTGAAGGCTCTTTCTTAACATATTCACATCAAATAAAGTTGAAATTTCAACGACATCACGACATCAGGAGAAGGTTGTTGTACATCCCTATAGCAAGTACAGAGAATTTAAAGTAATGATCTCTGAGTTTATCTTCATCACCCCTCTTGCCTCTGGTGCTCTGCTTAGATCAGATTATCTCATTTAAATAGCAATGGGTTATGAAAAAAAAAATCTAATCTGTTCCCTTGCTGTGTCACTGTGCATGCATTACTTTATTTTATTTTGTCCCCTAAGGCACTGCAAGAAAACCCTAAAGACCCTCGTTGAGACACATAAAAAAGCTCTGCTGGAAAAGAAGAGTTGGAGGGAACATTATTCTTTCCACGATTTTTCCCTATAAAGAGAATATAGAGGGCAGCTTGATTTTTGAGTAATTGAATTGCCATTTTGGGGGGTAATAACATGCAGCTCTTCTGCACAGCACATTTAATCCTGAGATTTAAAATTAATTTATAGGTCAAAATCATTTTCATTCTACATGTCAGGTGGAATTGAGGTAGAAACAAGGAGGGAATGAGTGACCAATGCCATCTAACACCCGGAATTACCTCTCCATCCCCAGCCCACAAAACTGCTCTGCTCAGCATCGGGGCCGGCTCCTCATTTTCCCTCTCAGCTCTATTATTCCTAAATTGATGTGAGCCTTCCATGTGATAAATCAGAGAAGTTTTGCCATAAGTGCAGTTTGACTGTTGCCATCAGGCATATTTCAGAATGTCATGGAGTGAAAATCAGCGGAGCTCCGCTGAAATCAATGCAGTTAATTTATACCCAGGTATAAATTAACTTATCCCAGTGAAGTCAGTGGGACATTTGCTGTTCTTTAATTGAGAGCAGGAGCAGGACGAAAGTGCCGTTGTGAGCTGCTCTTGGTGCCTGGGAATATGGAACATTTACATTTTTAGCTATTTTTAAGTCTTTAAAAGCTGAACATGTTCATCTGAAAGTGAGCTCCAGGTACCTTTTAACTCAGCTGGCCCAGGACCAGGCTCGTTAAAGATGATCCTCTGGCAAGAATGATGAAGATGACAAAAAGATTCAAAAATGAAAGCTTTCAGGGGGAAAAAAGTGAAGGAAAAGGGTTTTTTGGAGACAGAAATCGTGGGTGTAAGAATATCTTGTCCCTCACGCAGCTGTCCTGCTCCTCCAGCGATTCAGATTCCAGGATCACCACCAATTTCCCAAGAAATCAGGGAATTGCAGGGGAATCATGGGCTCTGAAGGACCGGTACCAGTGCTTTACTCAGAGTAGTAAGGAAGGCAATGACCTCTGAGAGGTACCCGAGAGGGCTGAGTGGGGCAGTGGGAAATTAAAGGGAAGATTTGGGTCCTAAACACGTGGTGGTTGTGATTAGTTCAGCAAAGCTGGGCTTAAGTGAGCGACTGCTCACTTGAAATATTTTATATATTACAATATTTTATATATTCCAAGATTTTTAGTCCTTCACATGCTGGTTGTTTGTTACTGAAATAGAAACTTTGTATTGATTTAACAGAAAGTCTGCTCCTGAGATTTACATTTTTTTATCCCGAGGTTTATATTTTACGTTTAGATAAAACAGCATCGAGTTTCATTTAAATTGTATTTTAAAATGCTACTGAAGTCTGCCCTCTGCTCTGTTTCTTCACTTCAAACAGCTGCTGACTCATGCACTACATAATTAATTTAAGTATCATTTGAGGTTACTTTAATACAATTTCCTTGTAAGTACATGAGTAATATCCTGGCTATTTGGAGTTCAATACATTAATTGGAGACAAAAGTCAGTTGTCATGGTTTCTATCACAGCCAAGTGTGAAGGGTCAGTCCATCCCCAAATTCATTATAACCTCAAAGAGTTCAGCTCCCATTCAGGGCCTGTTTGGAGACGAGGCTGTAATGAGCCACACGAGTTAATCCCATTTTTATGGGTTTATGAAGCAGGATTGTCAAGTTATATGCTTTTAATTAGGAGAAAGGTTCAGAGGAGGAACGAACTCAGAATACCAAACCTTCACTGTGAGCAATGCCCAGCCAGGCAGAAAAGAACATTTTACCTCACAATATGCTACAAACTGTTGATATTTTAATTAAGCACAAGGGATATTCAAGAAGGAGAAGGGGGAACGCAGTCCTGCTTCCTCCAGCCCTGCTTTGTCCTCTGATTCAGCCTGAGGAGTGTCAGGGTGCCAGGGTGGGAGGCTGAGGCTCCATCATAACCCCAGCAGCAGGCAAAGAAGAAATATTTGCATTTTCTTTGGGTTTTAAGCAAGATTTTCTTTCCTTTTTGCGTATTTATATTCTGATAGTCCTTATGATTCTCACCCATTTTCAGACTCCATAAATAAATGCTTTAATTTGCCTTTAAGTTAACTGTGATTGAAAGACACTTCACTTGTATAGAAGCATTTGAAGGGTGTGATGTGAACTGTGGAACCCAAACCATTCATTCAGTGCTCCCAAACTGGTCTGGTTTTCAATCCAGCTTCATTTGCTGATGCTGTGGCCAGGAAATGTCTTCACTACGTTGTCACCCAAGCAACAATTGCTTTTCTTTCTCACTGTTACAGCTTAGACTATTTTTTAAAGCTGTTACCTGGATTCCAGCTTTCTTATGATCTTGCAAAGTGTTTTCCTGGTTCAAAGGCAGCACCTGGAGTTGTTTAAAATTAAAGCGTGTCCTAATGAAAAGCTCCTTAGTCACTTGTTCATACAAAAAAGGACTGTTAATTTTGGTAATTGCTTCTCCTTTCTCCCCGAATTATGACACGGATAGAGACTTATCAATCACAAACACTAATAGTGGAACATTTTACCTGTGCTGCAGCTCATGAATGGCAGCAGACTTATTAGTTTCCATAGCAACACCATCTCCACTTTCCAAGGTCAAAAATTCCTCCCATCCAATCAGTGGAAGAAAGTAAAGTGTGTCTTCCTGTGACTACCTGGATATTCTGCAAAAACAGGAAGAGATATTGGGCAATTAAAGTACAGACTCCAGATAAATACCCCAAATTTCCCCAGGTAAAATCACATTCTACTGCACTCTCTGGAGACTCAGACACTAAAAATGCAGTAAATAGTCTGGATTCGATCATCCTGGCATAATAATAATAATTCCAAAATGACACAAAGTTGGGATGGAAATCGTAGGTGATGTTGGGGTTTCTCCCATGCGCTCCCTGTGGCACAGGGATCTCCGGGATGGGAGGGAGTTCCTCCAAGCAGGGAAGGAAAATCTGCCTGTGGTCCCTCTGCCAGACAGTGCTGGGATGGAAGAAAAGGTGTTGGGGAAAATGGGATTTTCCCAACTCCTAAATGTTCATCGAACTTTAAGACATTTCTTGTTCCATCACAGGGAGCCCCTCTGCTCTGAGCCGGGCTGGGAGAGCTGGGGGGGCTCACCTGGAGAGGAGAAGGCTCCAGGGAGAGCTCAGAGCCCCTTCCAGGGCCCAAAGGGGCTCCAGGAGAGCTGGAGAGGGACTGGGGACAGGGGATGGAGGGACAGGACACAGGGAATGGCTTCCCAGTGCCAGAGGGCAGGGCTGGATGGGATATTGGGAAGGAATTCCTGGCTGGGAGGGTGGGGAGGGGCTGGGATGGAATTCCCAGAGCAGCTGGGGCTGCCCCTGGATCCCTGGAATGTCCCAGGCCAGGCTGGACATTGGGGCTGGGAGCAGCCTGGGACAGTGGGAGGTGTCCCTGCCCTGGCAGGGGTGGAATTAAATGATCTTTAAGGTCCCTCCCAGCCCACCCCAGTCTGGGATTCCGTGATTCCACAGTGGGCTGGTTCTGATCCCAGACAGGATCCTTTGTTGTAACGTGAGCAGATCCCGATGCAAATGGATTGATCTCCCACGGGAGGAGAAGGGATCGCAGTGTCCCACACACCCCATGGAAAAGAACAAATCACCTTTTCTGTGTGAAGTTTTATCCTTCAGAAATGAGCCATCTGCCCGGGAGGATTTACATAACAATTTCCTTTAATTTCCTTTGACGTTTCAGTCAACAGATGATGAATTAAGCCAGGAAAAAGTATCTGTTTGGCCTATACTCCCAAAGGGCAAACGGGTAATTTACTGTTGGGGATCAGTTCACAAAGCAGCTGAAACCAGAAATCACTTAATAAAATGAGTTTACAAAATTGTAAAATCATTCCAAACCTTTTAAGTGCGGGAAATTTTCCACTGAGAAATTACAATTATGAGCCGCACTTACGGATCCATATTCTCTTCTCACTTGTCTCATTTTTCACAGCAGTGTGAGAAGATCTCATATGGGGTTGCCCTGGAACTTACTGCTGATAGGAGTGATAGAGATGTTTTTTAGAAAATTAAGAAATCCAAATCTCCTGGAAGCCATCCCACTTCTCTAAGGGACTTAATTCTGTTCATATTTTCTATAAACTTTACCTAAAAATTGCAGGTGGTCTCAGGGGAGAGAGAAACCCGAGGAATGATCAAACCTTGAAAAGCTTCTAAGTTTTGGAAAAAAAGGATGGAAAAAACCCAGAGTTACTTTAAGCCTTTCATGATGTCCTAATTCACACACAGCTGAGATCTACTGAAGAACATTTGCAAAATTTATAAGTGTTTGAAAGGAAAAGGATTAAAAAGTACTAAATTATAATTCTGTCCAAGCAGAAACAGAGAAGGAGGAGCTGGGTTGTGCCTTTGTGCATCAACCCTGCCCCAAGCAGCAGTGGCTGCACCTAAATACCCTCAATCAATATTTCCTTTCTTTTTAAATACTTTTTGGTGCTTTTTTTCCAACCCTTGCCTTCAGTTCAGGTTCCACTCCAACCCCTCCTTTAAACCACCTGTCGATACTGAAGGTAGGCATCGATTATTTCTGCTTCAGTGGAAAACCTGGTGCTTTTCCTTATTGAATCGCATCATATTTATATCACACCCTTTCTCCTGCTTGTCAATATTTGTCTTGAAGCTCGTGTACATATCTGTGATATCTCAGACAAAAAAAACACTTTACGTTTGTTTTCCCTGGTCCTTCCTGAACAGAATGTATCCAGATCAAAAAAATGTAAAGTTAGGACTTTATGTAATTTTATTTTATGTAATCCCTCCTGTATTAATTTTGTGACTTTACCTGTGTCCCAGTTTTAGGTTTTTTTTCCCTGGTTATAACTCAGCAGGAGGGAAAAGATTCCCCAGGCAGCCGGGACCGGTGAGTGCAGCAGCAGCGCGGGGTGGGGCGGCTCAAATTGCCCAATTACTGACAAATCGCCCCGGTGGATGCCACGCTGGCTGTTAGCAGATAACAACCAGCGCTTGCCTGCAATTTATCCCCTTCTGCTGAAGTTATCGCCACGAATTTTGCACATTCCCACGTGTTTTCCTTGGCATTTCTATTCGGATTCTCCTCCCGTGCTGGGTGTTCTCTTGTGTTGATTTTCTTGCCGTGGACAGGGAGCACTTCCCAGTGCTGGTCCCACCCAACTCTTTTTCCTTAAGATCTCTCAAATATATCCCATTTCTGGTCCTTCCACATTTGCTGTGTGAGTTATTTAGTGCAGAAATCCCTTCTAGAGGTGCAAGAGTTACCAAAGAAAACTGGAAATGGACTTAAACCACCAAGAGTTACTCACAAACAAAAAATAACCAATAAAAGCCAAATAACTGGCCAGACCCTGTCTCTTCCAAGAGGACAGATCCTTTTTTTGCAAGGAAATCTTCTTTTGAAACCCTCCCTGCTTTCTGTTCTCTTCTTGTTGGGTTATGGATGAGTCTTTTGGAGCCCTGAAACAAGAACCTGCAGCTGCCAATATCCAGAATATACAACCCAAACTCTCTGTATTCATACAAGGTATTGATCAGTCCTCAGAACTGTAATTCTTCTGCTCCTAGGACTGCAAATTATGGGGCATTACTGTAAATATACACAAACACACATTTCCTATAAGTAACCCAACTGTTTTACTCCCTTCCCTCTGACAAACACAAGGACCAAACTGGCAAGCAGGCACTTAATAATTTTTACAACATCTTTCCAACAGCAGCTTCCATGGGATTATTTACTGTCAAACTAAATCAAGAATAAATGAAAAAACTGAAATATTTATAGCATAAGAAAAATCTGGTTCAGACCAGAAATCCCAGACTGGCATTAAATCAAGAAATGTAACAAGATAAATTCTGCCATCATGCCCTTTGTTTTCTGGATGTGCTGCTATCACTTATTCTAATTGTTATGCCACAGTTTGAGCAGAGAGATAGATGGAAAACAAAATATGTTAAATATGATCACGGGGGAAACATTACATTTCCCCCTAAAAATCCTGATTGCTTGTCCATTTGTCAGCAGGATGTAATTTATACAAATATGTTTGTTACAGAAGTAGGCACCATCATTTTTTTGTTGTTTTCCCATCAGAGAAAACAAGTCCATAGGAAAGAACTCGGCCCTCAGATACTTTATACCTGTCATTTTCCCTTCTTATCTGTGGGGGAAGGAGAGATATCTGCTCCTGAGACATCCAAATGTGACGTGTGGGACTCACAGGGATGTGTAGGAGGTGAATAAATGGAAAAAAGTGGATAAAATACCCAGGTCAGCAATGGCTCCACATGGAACACTCGTGGATGAGTTGTGCAGCACCTGCTTCTCCTTGCAAACACTCTGGGTAATATCCCTGGTGTCCCAAGTATTGCTGCCATCAAACATTCCCTCCCGGATGGCTGGGATATTGAAAAATTCAGCCTAAAAGTGGGATTTGAGTATTGACTTGGCATTTAGCACGTGGAGGGAAAGGCTGTCTCGCTGTGTGGCTGAAGGTTGCAGCAGTGCTGCTGTTTCCTTGGAATTTAGAAGGGGATAGGCTATGGATTAATTTATTAATTAAAGCAATCTGACATAAATTTAGCACATTAGCATAAGTGCCAATATCTTGGTCTTTACTGAACCCGACCTGGTGCTGAGGCTTTGGTTGTCAAGACCCTTAATTTCTACAACCCCTTATTTTTTGAGTAACAAAACCCTTACAAGACCAAATCTGTGACAAAGGACAAAATGCTTTTCTGGCGTCATCTGAATTTTCATGAAAATAGGTCCCATTTCCCATTTCTGCCACAATTTTCTGTTAAGTTTTCCGAAAGCAAAAGTTGGTTCAGGTGGTGATGTGACACCGAACTGGGGTAAAACCTGTCAGGCACTGGGAATGATGAGATTTTGCTCTCAGCTAAATTCCAGCAAATTGACATTTTTACCCATGGCAAAAATGTAGCTGTGTGTGCAGAAAGAGCGACTTTTTGACCTGGTGGGAGAGAAAATGTTTAACAACAGGGATTTGGGGCCAAATTCCAGGGAGGTGCTGGTGGAGGAGCTGCACTCCAGGGCTGGTTTATTGGTGTAACCACCTACAGAAGAAAACCTGCTGCACCTATGGGAGAAGAAAGGGATGGAGATGTGGAGAGAAAGGCTCCAATGCAGGGAGTGCATGCACAGCCTTTTCCCTCTGCAGCCTCGGCTTTCCCTCCCGCACATCTATATTATCTTTTGAATTTGGCCTTCCACACTTCTGCATTCCTCATGTGCCAGGAAATAAGCCGAGTCTGTCCCAGCCAGGCTTGCATTCCTGGCACACCACTGCTCCTGATCTCTCTATTGTCTCCTGAGCACCTGATTTGAAGGCATCTAATGTGAATTTTCTCATGAATGCCAATGATATACAGCTACATTTTTCTTTTCAAACTTTTTATCCCTGAGGCGCTTTCTGCACTCAAACTATTTTCCAGATATCCATAACAGAGTGAATAGCAAACACTTGCAGCTACCAGAGCAGGAGCAGAAGCCACCAGTTTTCCAGGCTCCAGCAAGATTTACGTATGCTGTTGGAGTACTTACTGCTTATTTAGAATTATTGAACCATATTTCGAGGGAGAAAAGTACCCTGTGCTATTTAACAAAGGTTTCCGATACTGATCACTCCTATTTTTCCTCTTTCACAAAAGGACTCGGATTTTCATTTGGTTTTCACTCCTGACTGCTATTGCTTACTTTTCCTAGGGAAACGGAAAATACTGTGGCTCGTTTGCAATTCAAATTCAGTGCATAAAGCCTTCGGGGAGGGTTTAAATCTTGTGTTTTCAAAACATTTCCCTAAATCCGAGCAAACAGCTCGTTGTGTTTCAGGTGACATTGAGATCCTACAGAGTGGGGCACTACAGAAGCTTTTGTGTCTTAAACTCCCCAAATTAAGATGTTTGAAGAGAAATGGGCAGGGCTCTGCTCTGGTGTCTGATGAGGCCTCGCTCACCTTCCCAAATGGAGTCACCAGCACTGAAATGGCCCTGGCACAGGGAATTTGTGGATACCCAGCTCTGGAAATACTCAAGAGCAGGCTGGACAGGGCTTGGAGCACCCTGGGATAGTGGAAGGTGTCCCTGCCCATGGCAGGGGGGGAAAAAATGAGCTTTAAGGTCCCTCCCAACCCAAACCATTCCATAATTCCAAGCATCCTTGTAAGGATTCACAACCTCTTTAACAGTCAAGTGCAAGACACAGCAGGATTTAAAAATCCTTAAAATTATTTTGATTTTTTTTCCCCGTGTTTACATTTTCACAGCAACAATTATGGAGCTTAAACGTGGAAGCTGACAGAGCAAGCCCTGCTCTGCCATCAGTGCTCTGCAGGACGTGTCCCTGTGTTTTGGGAATTGCTGGAAGGGGCTCAGGGAGTGCCACTCTTCCATCCACTCTTTCAGGAGTGTCTGGCCAGGCTCAGGGCAGTGGGCAAACACCGTGTGGGCATTCCCAGCTGTCAATAACCCTGTCTCAATGATAGCATAGGGTTAAAATGTTTCTAAAATCGTGGTAGCTAAAGTAGGCCTTGGGCACGGGAATGGGCATTGTCTTTGCTAAATCATGTGAACCTATACCTGTGTACCCAGCTGTGGAGTAGATGATGAAGTTAAATGCTATGATTATTTAGTAAATATAATTATTTGATCAAGAATCATGAGAAAGGAATAACAATCATGAGAAATGTTGTGGGGAGGGGGCTTAAACTCGTGATTGGGTGAAAACACTGTGCACGATACCCGTTCTTGGGTAGAAACAATAGAACAATATCAAATTAATGATTAGCATATGATTATACCACAGTTATGTAAGGAAAGAGAGTAAAATGTATCCATCTCAAATCCATGTCGGAGTCAGATTTGGGTTTGTCTATACCCCTGATTCCCAGAGCTCTTCAATGAAAGCACCTGCATAGAATCACCCAGTGGTTCTGTGTTTCCACACTAACATCAACAGGAGAGAGCCAATGAGAGACTTTGCTGTATTCAACCCAGACAGAAAGACTGAAAGAAACCCCAGGGGGTTGTGCTGTTGAGAAATCAGCATTAAAACATCTTTCACCAGCAAAGTGCTTAAGTGATAATGAATATAAGTGAGGGTGACCCCATCCCAGCCCTCGTGCTGAGCCCAGGTGCAGTTATCCCATACAACCACATCATCTGGAGTTGTAGTTTGACACTCTCTTTTTTAATTTATACATTCTGCAATGCCAGTATGCAGCCTGAAAGGCTGAACAATATAAAAGTTTGCTTCTCACACTCACATTGCTCATGAACCAACATTTCTGGTGGTGATTCCTGTGACTTAGGGATGGAGACAGCTTTTCATAGTCTATGTGTCTTTATGTGTGCATATAGGGGAGTCTGTGTATGCACATCGAATACAAAGGGATAATTTGTTTCAATCATCTCAACTGTTCGTTTTTGGGGTTTTTTAATATATAAAATTATGATGCCATTTTTCTACTTGATAAATAAATACAGAATTATCTCATTGTGGTGTGGTGGAATTAGACTGGCACAGAAATTGCTTTTGTTTGAAGAGTGGTGAAGACTTTTCTGTTCATTATAAACCTGCCTGGTCTATTGGTCTCACCCTGGGACTCAGAGGGAAGGATCTGAGTGTGGGAATGTTGGGGTGCCAATATCCTGGGATTCAGGGGTGTCTGCACACCTGCAGCTGTGCCAAGGGCTGGCTTCAGTCCAGACCCACCCACAAATCCCTTTTGGAGGATAAAAATTGGACCAATTCAAGTTGACACAGCCCAGAATGGTTCATGGCACTCAAACTCTTCTCTCACTGCCAGAACTGTGGGCCTGAATTAATCATAAATAAAATCCCAATAAGTGCATTCCTCTTTTTAATCCCTTTTCCATGGTTTTTGTGTCCATTTATCATGTCTGGAGTTGTATCTGAACGTGTCATGAGCCAAGTCCATCAAAGACAATCTACAGTTATAATTCAGTATATTGGTTTGCAGTCATTTCTATTCTGCAGTCTCTGTCACATGCGGATTTACCTTTTGGAACATCATTTGTATGTAAAAATGTCCAAATTCAATATAAAATACTTGTCCCTTCATTAAGTGAGGCACATCACTACATGTGTCACTTAAAAAATTCAGTGAAGTGTCTTTTTTGTCAATTAGTGGCACCATTTCACCCCATAGAATGTACACAGAAACTGCTGCAGTTTAAGCAGCTTAGCAATATTCCATGACCATGAGTGTTCATTGCTGATATTCCTGGAGGCAGCACCCACTGACAGGGAGTCAGTTCCTCATCTTTTACACCCGAAATGGGGTATCAAGGAACACAAGGTCTCCTTCCCTCCTGCAGCTGGGCTCGGTGTGGCTCTGCTGTGTTTTCTGCTCTGAGCAGTAATTACTGCTTCTGATTTTTGGAAAATGTGTTTTCTGCATTAAATTTGCAGCTGGGATAAGCGTTGGTGCCTTTTACAGTGGATTGCTAGCTCAGAACTCTTTTCATGATCTAAACAGAAGTGAGGCAGCAGTGGAGTGACACAAAGCAGAGTAATAATTTATCTTATGTTGTTTGAGAGATAGAAAAATGTCAGCCTCAAAAGCTTCCTGGGGCAAAATGGAGAAGGTGAAAGAAAGATTTGCAGCAGTGAGAGCAGCATTTAGCACTGGCTCCCATGTTTCCAGCAGCTGAGGGAAGGCAAATCTCGTTCCAGCTCTGGAGAATCCACAGGAGGTGTGGAAAGTGGCTCCCCAAAAAGGCTGTGCTGCTGGGATTCCATCTCTTTGCACTTGCAGACACAGATGCTGGAGGTGAGCTGGAAGAATTAACCTCAGATACCATTTTCCATGTCACTTCCCTTTTTTTGTGCAGTTTAAGCCTCTCACTCTGTGAAGTGCCACAGGAAAAGCAGAATTCATTCCAGATGTTACAGACTTGAGAATACATTGGGTGTGTGACCCAGTGACAGCCTAACTCCAGAGGGAGCCGAATTCCAGCTATTCCCCAACATTTCCCACAGTTTATCACTGGGAGGGGAGCTGGGAGCCTGGGCTGACCCATCCTTAGCCCCTTCTGGAGCTCCTTCCTCACCATGGCAGCAGGATCCAATCCTCCCTTAGCTTTGGTCATCTCAGTCTCCTTCCCTCTGATCACATCATTACAGGTGTCCCTTAAAAAAATTCAGTGTTATTTTTGTTAATTAGTGACACCATTTCACCCTGTAGAATGTAAAAAGAAACTGCTGCAGTTTAAGTAGCTTAGAAATATTCCATGACCATGAGTGTTCATTGCTGATATTCCTGGAGGCAGCACCCACTGACAGGGAGTCAGTTCCTCATTTTCCTTAAATTTGATCCCTTTCCACACCTCAGCACTGGGAGTGTCACCTGCCATCAAATGTTTGTGGAAGGAAACCAGGAATAATCCCAGTTATTGAACATTTGTATAACGTTGAATAAAGTAAAGTGAATTCTGTATCAGAACTGCCTGTAGCTCAAATTCTCAGTAGAATCAAATAAAAATACTTAAAGACATGACAGAAATATGTTTGTGTGTGCTACAAAGTGATGGCAACTTCATATTCACTTCATCTAAAGCTTTGGATTGTGATTTCAGAACTCCTGGGTCATTCCAGCCATCCTGGAGCAGGAATTCCCAGCTCTTTGCCAAGGAACTGGCAGCACTGCCAGGGCCAAGCACAGGAGCTCTGCTCATTCCTGGGCTGAACCTGGGCTGCTCTCAGTGAACCCCTCAATTTGTGGGCATGGACCTCCAACACCGGGGTGAAATCTGTCCTGGAGGGTTGGTGGGATGGAATCAGGGTAGTCTTAGAGACTCCTGTGAGCTACAGAAGGAACATTTGCCATGTGAATTAGAAGTTTTCATCATAAAGATAATTTCCAGCCACGAGAAGATTCTCTCCTCATCGCTCAATGCAGTCTGCAGGAATCACTGAGCACACATTGAGGTGGAAAAGTCTGATAAAAAGGCTACCAAGGTCAGGCTGAGGTGTAAGTGTGGACCAATTTTCCATTCAATACATTACAAAATACAGTTTTTGAAGAGATCTGAAAGTGTTAAATTTACCAAACCTGATAAATTGTAAACCGGTTATCACATTTTTTTTAACATCTTCACAAACACTAAAGCTGCAGATCCTGATGGCACCCAAATACTGGGAATGAAGAGCACACATTATTCTTCCCAGGTGAAAAGTTTAATATCTACTGCACATCTATGAGTAAAAGCTTAAGAAAACCTCCTTCCAAACATTATCAATGTAATAAAGTTAAAAAAATTGATCCTGTTTCAACTGACGTTAGCAGCAAAATTCCCATTTCTTCAGTAAAAAGAGGATCAAAATTAGAATATCATCAAAAGACTGTGTGCAGGTTTCTTCAAAGATATGGAGGTTAATAAAGGAATTGTTGATAAACTTTTGCAATGCTATCTTGAAGACTTCATCTCTTTCAAGATCTCATGCAGCAGTTGTTCCTCTCTGAGCCTCATATCCCAGCAATGCTTTCATTTGTGCCACCCTAAAGTCTCTTATTTGGTGTTTGCAGTTTAATCTTTTGCTTCTTCACATCCAATATCCCAGATCTTTTTATTAAAATCCATATTAAAGGCATTGTGATATCTTTATGGGGCTCTCCTTTCAAATAAAACAATATCTTTAGTATTTATTATTTTTGCTGCTGCATTTCTTACACGTCTGGTCCTCCAGCTGGTGGCCTTCACACCACATTTCAAAAGAAAAAAAGGCAATTTCTTTGCCCTCTGGACACTGAGAACCCACCAATCCACCAAACCTTCTTCCTAAAGGGAATGTGGGGTTGAGCAAAGCATCCCTGGAGTTTTGGAGTTGGAGCAATGCCCTTCAAGGCTTGGAGAAACACCTGCAGAAGGGGACCAGGGCATCCACCTGCCACTCCTACCTCAGAAATTTCTGGATCAGGGGTTAAAATTTGTAAAAAAAAAAAAAAAAAATTGAAACTGAAGCTAATTTTAGACAAGAAGCTGGAAATCCGCCAAATTATTAACAACTGGCTTTCAGCCTGTCAGGAAGTATTAATAGTACCATGCAAGGAAATGATGAACTGTAGATTTCCCCCGAGGGCTGTCAGGAAATATTTAGATTTTTTAATAGCCATACACTGCAGTGCAGCAATAAATAAAGTGGCCAGGACTGGTTCTGGGCTGAGCTGGGTGGCCACGGATTTAAACCACGATTAGGTGGAATTCTAACCAATATAAATAGGAACAAGCAGGGCTGCAGTTCCAGGGTGACTTCCAGATTAGCTGAACCGTCCATGACCATTATTTTTGCCCAAGGTGAAGCCTGTAATCATTTAATTTGCATATGTGCACGCAGGGGTGTCAGGAGGGAAAGTTAATTTCAGGGCTTATTGTTTAACGAGTAAATGATTCAGTGTGAAATGAGGATCCTTCCCATTCCCTTCCTCCTTGCTGATGCTGTTGCTGTTTATTGCTATCATTTAGAATCTCTTGGATAACGAGGAAAAGGAAGAAAATAATCAGTTGGTTTCTGGATTAAATTGGACTTAATTCAGCATAATCTATGTACTTTGAGATAGGGGATATAGCCAAGTGGAATAATCAGTGCAGCAAACAGATTGCTTGAACGTCTAGACAGGTTTCAAGATGATCTGGAGATGGGAAGAGGAATACAAATTATTCACCTCAAGAGCTGGTGGAATGCAGAAGGGAAGGAAGAGGAGGAAGTCCCTTAAACAGCAGCTGAGGAGAAAAGCTGGAGCTTCTAAAGGATCCCCCCTGGAAAATCCAGAGGGGTTTGGGTGAGCAAGAGGGAGGAGCAGAGGGATCCTCTGGCACAGGGCTGGGCTGGGAACGGGGATGCCAGGGAGGAGGAAGGACAAGGACTGGAAATTGGGAATTCCCTGCTCAACAGAGTCTGACAGACTGAGCAGAACGTCCACTGCTCTCAATTAAAATTAATGAGTTGTTAGGGTTTAATAAATGTAAATAGCTGTGTCATTCTTTAACAACTTCAACATTAACCACTGTTCTGATTTTTAGGAGATGGTCGTGTTTCAAGTCAGGGAATAACTTATAGACTTTTTTTTTGTATTTAAATTGGCAATTTGAGAAGAAAAGTGGATTATGAGCTGTGTATTTGAGTATATTGGAGAAGCACAATGTGAGTTAAATAGAAGCACAGCTTTAGAGATTCATTTTATTACAGGGAACATTTTGGCACATTTAAAGCAAGTCTAATCTATTTTCCTCTTTTATACAATTAAATATGTTTTTATTTTTGCTACAACTTCCCTATGAACATCTAAATTCCCTCAAAGTCACTTCAAAGTCAGTTTACGTGACACATCTCAATTGCATCAAGTTGCTTGAAAATCATGATGCAATCCTAGGCCTAAAATGAATTGATTTGTGATTATTTGTTGTTTATTAATTAATTTCTTCTGCAGTTCATGCTCTTCCCTAGAACTCCTGCATGAGCTGTTTTTACCAGTGGGTAAAAGAAAGAGACAGAGAGAAACATTAATCCATTTTATGACTTTAATTACTATTAGAGTCCTGCTTTGCACATGGCAGATGATTTGTTAGAAATTGATTTTATTCCTGGATAATTGCCCTGCACTCCAAACAAGTCACAGATGCAGGGATTGATGCATTTGCATCTGCTGGATATGCAGCAGACAATTCCTACAAACTCAGAACAGGTTAGAAAAGCAAAATGTTAGCTGGAATAGTAATCAGGATTTAGGAATGTTTTCTCTTCCTGGGTACACTGAAGAACTTGAATTTACAATTCTGGAGGTGTTCTGGGTTTTTGACAGGTAAACAGGGTTGGCTGCTCCAGGGTGGGAGCAGCAAAACTTTGACCTTCATGGAGAAATGCAAATTTGCACCAGCTGGGAACCAGGACCAAATATATTTGGAAGAAGAACTCTTTAAATTTATGTGGTTTATGATAAGAATAATAATTTCACTTAGAGTGTCCTAATACATAGAGAGATATATTTAGGATGCACTTATTTATGTATGCAGTAATTTAAAATAAATCAATTCTAAAATTCAAAAACCTGAAGGGCCCTGAAAGGCCAGGACCAGATATAAATATTTAGCAAGAGAATTTTCCTGGCAGTGTATTTTTTTTTAATCCAGAGGCAGAACTTCCTTTTCACTTCTGCTTTGTTTCCTCATCCAATAAACTGGACACTGAAATCCAACAGGACTTTCACCTGGAGCTTTGTAACATCAGCTCTTTCCTCCCCTTCTGTTCAGTGCTTTCATTCCCACTCTTTATGCACCAAACTGTGCTGTTGGAATGGCAGCGAAGGATTGAGGGAGGCTCACAATGCCAAATGATCTGTTCCAAAGCAGAAGAGAAAAAGGAGTGGGTTAAACTCTGCTGCCTCCTCTGAGCAGCACTGACTCGGCAGAGTCCTGATTTTGCTGATTAAGTGCCCAAATTACAACGGGGTGCTGGGGAATTATTCCCATCCCTCACCACCACAGTCCTGAGCACCCAGGAAAAGTACAGGGAAAACTCACAATTAACCAGAGAAATCCCCATGCTGCAAAATCCTGAGGGTTTGGATATTGCTGTTGTGCCAGTTAGAGGGAGATGGTGAAAATTCACCTCCATGTTTAGCTGCTTCTCCTTCCCTTTGCATCCCCCTAATCTGTATTTTCCACACCATTTTTATATCCTATTTCTGTGTTCTTCCCAAGCAGTTCCTGCATCCTTGATACATCCCTGGCTGTGTTTTTGTGGTGGCACAAAAAAGTGAAATTTCTCTGGTTTCATTCCTGCATCCAACTGTTTGTTGTAAACTCTTACAGTTGTTGGTTCAGCAGAATTTAAAAATATAAAAATCTGTCTTTCCATAGCAAAGGGGATCTTTCCTCCTCTTCTTATCATTCCTTTATCTCTTATCAAAAGCAACTTTTGCCTTTTGGAGTCATTATTAAAGCACATGGTTTCACCAAAACTCTTACAAAGGTTGTCCTTTGTTTTAAGCCAAACCCACTACATTTAGAACATGAAAAAAATGTTCTGTCCCAAGAAATCCCTGAGTGCATTTGTTATCAAGGAATCACCCTTACATTTTCCACATCAATAAAAACAAAACAAGTCAACATCCCCAATTTTCCTTTCATTTTTAAAGGCGCCTAAGGTAAATTGCCTTCAAAACTGGAGGCTGGCTATTTAACACTGCCAATATTCCAGAGAAAAATAAAGATTTGTTCAAGGAAAACACTGAATTTAAAGGGTTTTTAGAATTTAAGCTCCCTGCTTCAGGGTCTGTCTAATGCCAGGTTTGTGGAATGGCTGCTCCAGAGCAGAAATTAATAATTAACATATTTTCAGGTGTATTCTTTGCTGTAGTTGTAGGACCACTCTCATATCAACTGGAAATATGTATTTAGGTGTTTTGCTGAATTGGGCTATACATTAAAAGGAAAAATATTAATCCATTGAAATAATTTGATTGGTAAACCTGAACAGTCAAACCCCCATGGTTACATCTTTCCTTTCCCTCTGGCATTTCCATTCCAAAATATTTGTTTAAATATTCCAAAATATTTAATAATGAAGTTGCCTTTTCGAGTCTTTACAGGCTCAGGAAGGTGGACTGGTCATGGCCCATTTCGGGAAGGTTCAGACCAGTTTCACACCAGTTTCACACCAGTTTCACACCAGTTTCACACCAGTTTGGAGCCGCCTTCGGAGCCTTGGCCAACCCAACCTGGTGCTTTCCCTGGACTGTAAACCCATCCCAAGGACTGCAGAAAAAACATTTCAAGGGCCTCATTTTCAGCCTCACATCCCTGCAAAGCTGCTCCATCAAGGAGTTTCTACACCTTTCCTAGGAACTGCAGTGGGAAAACCCCAAAACAGAGTTTGCTCTCTGATGGGTTTAAAAGTGCTTCTGCTTTTGAGGAAGAGACTCGGAGGAGGATCCCGAAGTGAAGTGTCTGCACTTTGTCAAGCTCATCACACCTTCCCTGGAGTTCTGCTCTTAATAATGCAGATTGTTTCCTGGGATACTGCAGCTCTTCCCCAACTTCTTGTCATCCCCGTGTGTGATTCACTCATAAATTCCTCTAATAACTCCTGTGGATGTCACTCGGTGTCACTCGGAGCCTTGGCTCCTCTCTCTGGCAGCCCAGGCTCTGTTACAGGTTCAGCAGGAGTTTAGGAGATTGAATGGCAATGATAAGGAGGAGATGGCCCTGCTTTTCAGTCTTAAAAACATCCATTTACTGGTGCTGATCTAAATAATGGACTATTTCTCTTTCTTGCTTGACACATAAAACAATGTTGTTCCCTCCTAGTGACACAGATCCATTTTTTTCAGCAGTTGTATGCTGAGAGCAACACACAAGAGTGTTTATATTCCTCTGCTGGTCTGCTCCTCTCACAAAAATCTGTCATCCTTTGAGGAAATCGCAGGTTTGGGGTCTGAAGGGATTCACTGCCTTTAGCTTTTCTTTAATAGGCGGATCAGTCCTCATCAGAGTGCAAGTTCATCACCACCTATTTCAATTCCTGTACCCAGCCCAATTTCTCAGCCACAATTGCATCGTGTGGAGGGGAAATCACCCAGGAATTAATGGAGCTAATAAGCAGCATGCAAGGGCTGGTTCAGTCCTGGGGAAGAGAAACACATCCCAGTGATTTCAGCAAGATTTAGATCAGCTTTCCAAAGACCTGGAGCTTCACTTAACTCATGAGACAGCCTCAAATAGGCTTTTACTCTGTGTGTGTCTCCAGGTCAGTGCACTCATACTTCAAGCAGGACCTACTGAGTAAAAGCTCCTTTTATGCTTGTGTGTCTGGCTCAAAAAAATAAAACATAAAAAGAAAGGTCGCATTTGCTCCCCAGTTTTGCTCCTTTGCTTTGAAATTACACTGGGAAAAATGATGGTGTGTACAGGCCAGAGGATATTGCAAAGGGAAAAGTTGTATAGAGAAAGAACATCTTAGTCACAAGCACAAGGCACTGCAGTGCATTTCCCCACGAGGGTGGGGATCATTCTTCCCCTGAGCTTTTCCAGCCCTCCTGATCCAAACCACCAAAGCCATGATGATTTTTATGTGAGCAGCCCCCAGGCTGCTGCTCCCTTCCCTTCCCTCCGTTACTCACATCCAGCAGGAAATTCCTGCAGGAAATAAACCCAGAATGTGCAACTACCCCTGAACAGCTTCTACCCTCACACCCTGTGATGTGTGGGGTAAAACTCCCTTGCCCAAGCTTTATAGTGATGCCTTGGGAGGCTCCTTAGAAACGGAGACTGGACAGGAAAAAGGGAATAAAGGTCGGTGTTTATTGGAAAGGCCTTCAAAGGTGCACCCTGGGGAGCCAAGGGCTCCAAGCTGGACCCCAAGGTGGACCCCAAGTCACGAGTTCCCCACACCTTTATAGGTTTGGTCCATTTCATATCAGCATAAATTCACCAATTAAAACTTTAGCTAATGATGTAATTTCCCCGAGCTCACCCCCCTTCCAAGATGTTGGTTACACATTTTCAGGCCCGGGACAGCCTGGGTGTCCTTGGAGAGCAGCCCAGAGAGGTTTGTGATGAGCAGAGAGCTGAAGTCAGCAGGGTACAGGAAACTTCAGAGTTACACATTGGGCAATACAGGATTTGAAAATACAAGAGTTAAAACCTAAGGCATCAATATCCTCATAATTTTCTCGGATTATTGTCCAGAGCATCTGATATTATCCACTGTGACATCCATGTGGCCAATCTGGCAAGATACAGGCTTGATGGGAATAAAAGTTTTCCCTTCAAGAAAATTCCAGGCAGTTTGTTTCTGTTTCCTTTGGTCTCATTAGGCTGCCACTACAAGATAAATGGTTTGGGTTAAGAGTAATTTAGTTTATGGCACAATAGGTATGAAAGGTTATTCCTTCCTATGCCCTCCTCACATAAAGTCTCCCTTAAAAAAAGCTAAGTCTTTATGTCTCAATAAACAGAAGCCACAGAGAAATTGTGTAACAAATTACATATTGGATAACCATCTATAAACTTTTATTGGCTTATGAGGTTTGCATTGATTTGAATTTTACCCAAAGCATTACTGTTCCTCCAAAACACTGAAATAAAAGCAAAACAGAAACATCCATTACGGGTTTTTTTAACAGTGTAGCCACCAGAAACATCTCTGAAGAATGCAAATTCCTGGGAGCAGCCTGGAGATCCCCTTGTCCCTCCCGTGTGTGACTCGGAGAGAGCTCAGCTCTTCCCTCCCCTCTCCCAGGCTCCAGCCCTGTCCAGCCTGGGGTGTAAATGCTGAGTTAGGAGGGGCTTCAGACAACAGCGAGAGTTTACCCCAAACCCCCGGGGGCTGCTCAGCGCAGCAGCATCTTCTGAGACCTTCCTGGGGCGTCTCCTGCACCTTTTGTTGGCTCTCCATGGCCAGCCCGGACAGCCTTGGGTACAGCAGTTGGGGAGTAGCCAAAATTTGCACCCCGACAGGAGAAACACCCCCCTCAAATGGCCCAAAACTTGAGCGTGGCTGATCCACCGGTGACCTGAGAACCTCCCTGGCACCTTCCTGAGTTTATGCAGAGCGAGGTTAATTTTCAGTCTCTCATGCCAAGTCAACAGCCTAAAATAGGTTTTTAGCTTTATTTCTGATTATTTTGACACATATTTTAGTGTCCCTCTTTATTTTGCATGAGGATTAACAGCTGTATAACCCACTACAAACGCTTTGTCACCTGTCACACCCTTCATCACCCCAGCTCACTTATTCTGAGCCGTGCCCAGCCCGGGCTGTAACTCATCAGAGGCAGACACTGATTATTATTAATCATTAATTATTATTGCACAGGCCGGCTCTGGGGCTGGGATGGAGCACAAGGAATGGGACAGCAGGGGAGGTTTGCTGCTCGGGGGTCACCTCCTGCCGTGCCCCATCCACCCCCAGGGCACAGAGGGTGAAATATCGGTGCCCCAGCCTCACCTGCCAAGAGGTCTGCAGGTAATGCTGCTCCAGTGCTGCTCCTGCTGCCCTGCAGGCACGGGAGCCCAGAATGGGTTGGGTTGGGTTAAAAAAGGGGCTTAAAGCTCCTCTCATTCCACCCCTGCCCCACCTTCCACTATCCCAGCTTGCTCCAAGCCCCGTCCAGCCTGGCCTTGGACATTCCTGGATGGAATATTGCTAATTAACAGCACTAATAACAGATTGTTTGTGCCTCACCTCCTTGTTTTAAGGGTCAGGAGTTTTTATTGCAGGTCTCTGTAAAGAATAACCACAGTTGCAGCCCTTCTACTTCATAAAGTTCTTCTACCCTCTATATATATAGATATACATATATTTGTATATATATTCAATCAAATATAAAACTGTGAATCTACCTCTGAATCCAACCCAGAGCCTTTCTCTGGATGAAGCCTTCCTGCTCCTGGCTACAAGAAGGGTCTGTGGGACTTTGTGCAAGGGCATGGAAAGACAGGAAAAGGGGGAGCTGAAGCTTCAGCTGGCTTAAACTGAAGGAGGGGAGAAATTCCAGGGAGAAATTCCTCCCTGGGAGGGTGGGGAGCCCTGGCACAGGGTGCCCAGAGCAGCTGGGGCTGCCCCTGGATCCCTGGCAGTGCCCAGGGCCAGGCTGGACATTGGGGCTGGAGCAGCCTGGGACAGTGGGAGGTGTCCCTGCCATGGCAGGGGTGGCACTGGGTGGGCTGTGAGGTCTCTCCCACTCTGTGTTCTCCGATTTTATGATCTCACAAACACTAACTTGCTTTTCTAACCTGCTTTTTATTCTCTCCAAGTATTGCTTTTGCCTCTGTGGATTCCAGTGAGAGGTTTTATGACTTACTCATACTTCAGTGACCTAACAGGGCCCCCTGGTTAGTCAGGGCTGGGGCTTTATTTTTGGCTATTGCTGCTGCTTCTCCGGCTGCTCAAACCACCCCCTCAGCATCCTCCAACAAAGCGCTTTCCTGCTAATTCCTTCCAGGGCTTAGATGGATTTGGAATCAATCTTGCTGAGAAAGTCAGCCAGACAAAGAGGTAAAATCGTGACGGGCTTAGTCATTTTTATTTTGCCTGAATCAGTGAGAAAGGTGCTTTTTCTCAGTTCTTGCACTTCAAACGTAACTTTTATTCTGCTAATTTTTGACAGGAGTTTGATTTTGGGGATATCTCACCTATGTCGTCCAAATCAATCCCCTGAATCCCTAACCCAAAGTTTAATATCATCCATTATTCAACACCTTCCGTAAGACTAACTTGAAAATGAGTAATCTCTGGGTAAAGCTGTGCAATTAATGCTGAAATACCTCAAGTACAGAATAATTCCAAATAGCACCTCCCATGACTTTCCTCACAGCATCCCAAAATACCTGTGAAGTCTCTTCTTATCAAGATTTCTCTAAGATTCAGTGGTGGATCCTGGCTCACCTTAGCGGGCATTTTGCATTAAAGTAAAAAAATCTTTTTCCTGCAAATTTAGCTCCACACCAGCTCTTCTTGCACTGAGCTTTGCCGACTTTGCTCTATCATTTTTACCACCCTTTAATTTGCCATATCAATTATTCCACGGACGCTGCTCCCTGTGGTGCCCAGCACCAACCACAGCCCCACCTCACCCCCACTGTGGAAAGGTTTTTAACACACTGCAGTTTCCCTTCTCCTTGAGGTATTTTTTGGGCTGCCTTTGGACAAATCCTTCACTTTGGCAGCCATTCCATTCTTTGTAGCTTCCACAGTCTATTTTTATTTGGAAACATTGCATTTACTGCAATCTGAAGTGGTCATTATTGTTCAGCTGCGTTCACCACTGTTCTCCTTTCCCTCCCCTCTCTTCCCAACTGCTTTCCCAAGTTATCCAGCGTATCCAGGCTCACTCATCCCTGCTTGCACTAGATACAGCACAGTTATGTTCCTTCCCCCAAGCTCTGTGTCCTCAGAGGAGTATTTAGGTTAAGAACAGTTTATTCCTGGCTGGAGCTGCAGCAATTGTGAGCAGCTTCATAAGCCAGGATTCTCCTTTGCTTCAGGCAGTCAGTAAAAGCTGAGGTGATGTCTCAGATGGAATTAGACCCGGAGAGGGGCAGCAGAGGGGGATGAAGCAGCCCTGGCACCATGGCAAGGATGGACTGGTGGAACTGAGTCGTGTTTGGGGCATGGCAGCAGCACAGGGGGTGGATAATCCTATTAACAGGCAGCAAAAAAATATGGAAAAGTGGCCAAATGGTGATTTAAACCTATAGCTCTGTGTTCAGCTGTCCCCAGAACACAGGGAACAGAAGGGGCTGTGTAGGACCTCAGCAGGAGTGTGCTGAGGACATGGCATGGACTCAGTCATGGAATACATCATGGATTCAGCCATGGATTCAGCCATGGACTCAATCACGGGCTCAGTCATGGAATCAATCATGGACTCAGTCATGGATTCAGCCGTGGATTCAGCCATGGATTCAGCCATGGACTCAATCATGGACTCAATCATGGATTCAGTCATGGGCTCTCAGTCATGGATTCAGTCATGGAATCAATCATGGACTCAGTCATGGACTCAGTCATGGACTCAATCATGGATTCAGCCATGGGCTCTCAGTCATGGAATCAATCATGGAATCAATCATGGAATCAATCATGGACTCAGCCATGGGCTCAGCCATGGAATCAATCATGGACTCAGTCATAGACTCAGTCATGGGTTCAGTCATGGACTCAATCATGGATTCAGCCATGGACTCTCAGCCATGGACTCTGCTCTCTCTCCTCAGGAGCCCCACCTGAGCAAGGGCATTTCCCAGAATCCCAGAATCGCTGAGCTTGGAAAAGCCCTCTGAGATCATCAAGTCCCCACCTTGTCACCAGCCCAGAGCTCTGAGTGCCACCTCCAGGCCTTCCTTGGACACCTCCAGGGATGGGGACTCCAAACCTCCTCACCCTTCCTCTCCTCACCCGCATTTCTCACCACACCACACCTTCAGCCTGGGACAGGTGTTTTTCCAGGGAATTTTTGCACAGGTGCCAGCCTGACTTTATCCTGGTCAAAAGCTGCTTGGTACTTAAACATCAACAACAAAAGTTTAGAGTACATTCAGCTCTACAAGAGTTCTCTCCTTAAACAATGGGTCTGTTTATTTTTATGTAAGGTTTTTCAGAGAATCCCGGAATGGTTTGGGTTGGAAGGGACCATAAAGGTCGTCTCATTCCAAGCCCCTTCCATGGGCAGGGACACCTTCCACTAGCCCAGGCTTTTGTAAAGGAATTAGTGAATCAATGTTCCTATTTCAGTGATGTAGGAAACAAAGATTTTCCTTGTAAGTACAAGAAGATCCCTCTGAAAAGTCTTTCCTCTGTGAGTCTGCCCTCACAAACAGATGGGAATACAACTGCCCAGGCATTATAGTTTTATATCAAATATTGGTATTTATTTGGATTATGGGGTGGGAAAATTAAGCCAGGACTGAAAATACCAACCTAACTCATGGATTTGGTGGAATAGAGGGACCAGAGTGTGTTCAGGGAAGAAATTAGACCTGCACCTCCAGTGGTTTTGGAGTAACACAGGAAAGGAGAGGGTTAAGTATAATATCTATGGCTTTTAGCTTTGTGTGATAGCTCCAGAAAGGGCTGGGTGACCTCTGTGGAGAGGCTGCAGTGATGTGTCACCGCTAATGATATCAGTGCTGAGGGAAAGGTGGCAGTTTAAGTGACTTAACAGGGGTAAAACCTCTAACCCGCTGTGCAGCCCAAGCACTCCCGCTCAACCAGCAGGCAAAACAATTTCTGGGAGAGAAATTTCCTCACTGGGGACTGCAGAGCTTCCCTGCTATTATCAGCCAAGGGAAAACAAACCCATTCGGGGCTAAGTGGGTAAATTAAGGAAATTAGCACAATGTCATCAGAGTGAGGAGAGCTTAAATGCTGTGGCACCGGCGACAGTGCCATGTGTGAAACAGTTCCCAGCAGTCAGCAGCCAGGGTTTTCCCACTCTAAAGCATCGGGAAGAGCTGGAATAGTGGCTGCTAGCTGATAGACCGGAGAAGGGAAACTGAGGCACGAGGGGGAATCAGCAGCTCTGCTGCAGGTCGTGGTGTGGACGCCCAGTGTGGCTCTGTGCTGGTTCTGGGGAGAATTTCATTTTTGGTTTTCTTTCCTTGGCTCAAGGACAAACTCCTTGGAAGCTGCAGCGCCCTGGGAAAGGCAGGGATCCACGGATGCACTGCACAGCAGCCCAAATTCTGTGGTGACAGGGCTTTCAGCCGAGGGTGGGGTGCTGGGAGTCCATGTGACACTGCTGTCTCATTTAGCTGATAACAATCGCCACCTTATCTGGCTTCCTTTCCCAACGCAGGGAGTACAATTTCCAGGGAGGTTTGCTCTGGTCCCGCTGGTTTTGTAATTTCATGGTAGGATTATCAGAAACTGCTTGAAGAGATGAAGTTGCAGAAACTTCAGTGCTTTTAATCCCCATTTCTCTCACCAAAGGTACCACTCGTGTTCTGCACACCCCAAGCTCAGCGAGGGAATGGATGTCTGGGAGAAATGGATTTCAATTGCTCAAGTGCACCAGGGTTTCCAACAGTGCCAAGCATTTTGTGATCCAGGCAGGCCCATTCCTGATGTCCTGACCTCGCCATGGACCAGGCAGTGGGATGTGCTGAAACCTCAAATGCACACACAAGGAAAAGGCAGGTTTGAAGCAGAAATAATCACTAAATGTCTGTAAATTCATTCATTTCAGTGAGAGGCTTGGTGCAGAACTTCATCCTAACTAGGTTCTCCATGCCCAGTGTAAATCACAGGGATGGGAATTAAAATCTGATTCTGCTCAAAGGCACAGATTTGACTTTTACGCTGCTTTTTACAGCAGAGGATCCTTGTTTGCCAGCCAATCTTACCCCATATACTAAGAGATAAGTTTAATAAGAGAATTTTAATAAAAGTCTCCTTGCAGGCACCACCATAAAGAGGGATTTGGGATCCTCATGCTTTGGTTGCAGCCATGAATTCATTACCAAATTCGAAAAAACTGTATTTTTTTCTGAAGAATCTTATATAGAAAATGGATCCTGTTGGTGATCACATCATGGTGTCCTGAAGAAAAGTGGGGATTTATTGTAGGAGAAGTAGGCAGAATGTTTTTATTAGTTTGAGCTGCCTCTGGTGGGATCTGGGATCAGAGCCTGGGGAGGGTCGTTGTGTACCTGGGTCACTTGAGTTTGGATACAGCCAATAAAACCAGTTATTGGGAAGCCAATTACGCTCCTTTCCAAATTATGATGACGTTGTGTAAAGAGCAAGGACAGAACACGGCTCCTCTCATCTTTCTGATGTTTTCCATCTCTTCTAACAAGAGCATTACAGCAGATGCTGTCAAGAATTTTAATAAAACAAGCTGCCTTTCTGACTCACTTGATCCATTCCTTCTGGTCTTTAGAGGCTAAAAATACATCAGAGGCTCTAAGTGAGGGACGTTTCTCTCCAACCCCTTCCTCCCCACCCCTCTCTCAGTGGTTCCCCTGAGCCCTGTGTGCTCTGGACTTTTAACTCTTTTAGGAAACCCAAAACACAATGACCCCAAAATGAAT
This sequence comes from Daphoenositta chrysoptera, assembly GCA_013397915.1. NCBI lineage: Eukaryota > Metazoa > Chordata > Aves > Passeriformes > Daphoenositta > Daphoenositta chrysoptera. The sequence goes on from VZRO01002602.1 coordinate 1,150,817, forward strand.
AAAGATATGAGATCATGGAATAATAAAGTTTCTTGGGTTGGGAGGGACCTTACAGCTCATCTCATCCCATGGGCAGCTACAGCTGCTCTGGGAATTCCATCCCAGCCCCTCCCAGGGAACAATTCCTTCCCAATACCCCATCCATCCCTGCCCTCTGGCAGTGGGAAGCCGTTCCCTGTGTCCTGTCCCTCCATCCCCTGTCCCCAGTCCCTCTCCAGCTCTCCTGGAGCCCCTCTAGGCCCTGGAAGGCTGCAACAAGGCAGAAACATCATTTTTACAGCCCCAAAACAAATGGAAAGAAACCCCTGTGCCCTCAAGAGTAAAAGCACCGGGAATGCTGACCCAGCAGGGAGAGCCACGGCTGGAGGAGCTGCACCAGGAGCCTCCCGGGGAGAGGAGACAGAGCTGAGAGCAGGAGGCGATGGAAAAACTCCAGCTTTTCCTGCCTACTTCTCCTCCAGCCTCTGCAGCTGATGAGTTCGAGCCCCCATGGGGTTTTTTGGTGCAGAAATATCTCGCTGGCTCTTTGCTCCGTGCTGCCCGGGTGTGTTTAGCACCTTCCTAGCACCGAGGGAAGGTTTCCATCCCTCTGATGCTCTGGCTCACACCTGTTGTGTGTGGTTTTTATCCTCCAGAAGATGGAGAACTGCTGAATGCCATGCCCTGATCTATTTTGATAAGGGTTGTTTTTATTTACTCTGATTAAGGCACTTGAAGATGCTTTGTCTTCTTTTTAAGGTGTTTTTTCCTTGCGTACTCTGCTCTTGTGGAAAGCCTTTGTGTAAATAAGAGATTTGTGGAGCCTGATAGCTCTTGGATGCAAATAAGGTCACCTAATCTCTGAACCTCCCACAATCACCTACGTTCTGCCGTGTCTGGGGCTTTTTTTTGGTGTCCCTGGAATGGTTTTTACCACCCAGGGAGCTGTGGCTGTAAAACTGAGCCTGAATTTCTTTCTGTCTCCACTTCTGGAGAGATTCCCTCTTGCACAAGCGAGGCCACAGACTTGCCCAAGCACAGAGCTGTGACCAGCTCTGAGTGCAGCCTTTGGGAAGAAGGAATAAATGACTTTTTAGGCCAGACTTGCTGGTTTTCCTCCTCTGCAAGTGCTTTCCCTGCTCCAGGGACAGGGTGGGAGGCTGAGGACAAGCAGGGCACCATTAAGGTGTTTTTTGTGTCTCTTTGTCCCTGTGGAAGATGAGCAGAGGCCAACCTGTGGCAATCTTCTGCAATAAACTCAGTTTTCAACAGAAGGAATATTGTAGTACCATGCAGCTAACACAGTTTTAAGGGGGGAAATACAAATTTGATGCTGTTTTGTAGAGCTGATCTATTCCCACACACTCACCAAATATTTTCTAAAGAAAACTCCCATTTGGAACACAAACAGTGCTTTGTGCCACCCAGCTTTGTGTTTTAAGACCCCTTGGGGACACTGGCACCTTGTTCTGTGAGGGAAATGCTTGCTTCAATGGCAAGAAATTAATTTTAGGGTAGCTTATTATGCACCACAAACCTTTTTAATAGTGCTCATAAAGCTGGAAGCAAAGGAAAAGAAACATGGCTCCTGCTTGATTTAAAGCACTCAGGTTGTTATGGATTATTTATAATTTTATCCTCAGCATGGAAGGTAAAACTTGTAATCCATGGCCAGCAGTAGCTCACCAGCATTTGAAACCCACGGCTGCAAACATTGAGGGGTTTTATTTTCCTTTTTTACACACTGAAGTGTGATCTACGGTTGTTGCTAACTTCATATAGGTACTGATTTGGGACTTTTTAGTGCCATAAAACCTGTGAGGCAGAGGCTCCTGGAATGTGAAACACTGACACGGTGCCTCTGGAGCAGCAAGGCAAAGCTGGCTGATGAGGATGGGTTATTTGTGGGGATGTGGTGCCTGGAATCACAAACACCGCAGGGTTTAGTGGCACACAGAGGAAAATTCTCTGAACTTTCAGAACTTTGTGTGGAAGTCGCAAGGCTCCTCTCTTTGGGGGAGAAAAATAAAAGGAGGGGAGGTGGAAATGCTGCTTCAGAGGAGGAAATACTTGGATTTTAACTCGTAATATTTATCTGCAAAGGGCTGCAGTGCTGATAAAAGGACAAGTAACTGTTATTGACAGAGTGTTTGCATCTTGCTTGATCATTCAGCTCCGTAAGTGCTGCAGGAAATCGTCAGCTTGGAGCATCCTGCTCGTGCAAAAGCTGCTGGAGGAGCCCCTTTCCACACACAACCACTGCCTGAATCCAAGGATTCACCCCAAAACCACCGTGGGAATACAGGATTTAACAGAAAGTTCTAGCCAGGCACTGGCTTCTGGAAGCACAGACTTCCCAAACTTTTGATGACGTGTCATATCCTCTAAAGCTGTGTCATGCAGTGCAAATAAATAACAATATCCAAACCAACACTCCTGCAAATCTTTGGATGCAGACCCAAAGTTCAGTACAGGCTGTGAACTTGCTTTGCATTTCCCTTTGATGACTCAAACGAGCAACAGGGAAAAACTTTCTTTTTAGGACTTACCTACGTTTTCCTGCAGATTTATGTTTATTGCTTTTCCACCTTCAGCTGGCAGCAATGAGGTTAGGCTCTCATTACCCACTTCAGCCTTTAATATGCTGTAGAAAGTGGTCGGAAAGTGCCGAAATGAGCACCGTCATGCTCGGCGTTGCCCGTTGCACTGCAGCACAGAGCTGTGACCGCCTCGGAGATTGCCTGCGGTGCCTGTGGCCAGCCCAGCCCGGGCTCTGCTCGCCTCGCACCTCACACGCATACAAATCCATCCTACACCTCCCTTCCTGCCCACAGCGCGCACGTTTGGAGCATCAGCCATTTCCAGACACGCAGCAGAAATAAAGCAGCGATTTTTCCCCCTTCTCTCCCCCTTATGCAAATGCAAACGAGCGAGAAGGATAAAAGCCCGGCCCGGCAGACGCCGCTCCCGGCAGCACCCGCCCTGCAGCAGCAGCGTCTGTACTTACAGCTCCGAGCAGGGAGATGGCTCAGGGTCTTTGCGATTTTCGGCAGGACCGTCAGGAGCTCTCAGCAGAGCGCTCGGCGAGGCAGAGCGGAGCCGTGTGGAAGGTCTGTGCAGCGGGGAGGGAATGGAAGTGTTTTCCCAGCTGGGACTGCGAGCCTTTATCCGCTGAGCATCGCCGTCTCTTCCCCGGGGTTAGGCGTGAAATGCGCTGCCTTCCCCGCGCTGCTCCTGCCAGGACCCACGCAATTAGTGCCTCAATTAGATAAACAGCTCCTACAGTTACTGCATATCCCTGTCTGGAAATTTGGGATGTCTAAAAATTAGCTCTGCCTGGCTCATCCTTCAAGAAAGCTGAGCGAGCGAAAGCGCAGCTGTCAGAGCGGAGCATGAAAGATTAAATGTGCTCTTGCTGTTCCTCTCGTGCAAATACGAGCTCCTGTCAGGTAATCACAAACCTCTCTCCTCAAAAACTGGGTCACTACACGGGATTAGGTTGGGAACAGGAGTGGAAACTGTTTTGTTCAGTCCTGGTCCCCACAATCGCGTCCTGAGCTCTGTAGGGTTCACTCGTGGGGTGGGAGATGTCACTGGAATCACATCCCAGCACTCTCTGACCTCCTGAAACACTCAACTGCCCCTTCCTATGTTAGATATTAAACAAATTAAAAAAAAAAAATAAAAAAAAAGAAGGGGAGACTTGCTTGTCTAAAGTGGCACAGACAGAAATTCTGATATGGACTCCAAACCCTCTCAGTTCTCCATTTTCCCTCTCGGGACTGTTTCAGCAGAGAAAAGGCAGAGTCAGGCAGGGCAGCGGCCTTCTCTTAGTGAGGAAAAGTTATTTGTGCCCATCACTGAATCCCAGAGTGGCTTGGGGTGGGAGGGACCTTAAATCCCATCCCATCCCATCCCATCCCATCCCATCCCATCCCATCCCATCCCATCCCAATCCTNTGTCCCCAGTCCCTCTCCAGCTCTCCTGGAGATTTCTCCGATGGTGCTGGAAGCACCTCAGGTGTCCTGGTGTGCTCCTGGTGGGTGAACTGGGGACAACGGGACACGGGAACTCCTGGGATGCCCCCGCGGGTGCCCAGCAGCCCCTGCCAGCCTCGTTCAGAGCTCTCAGAGCCTCCTCCTGATTACCATAAACAATTTTACACTTCCATCCTGTGAGCTTCTCAAATGAGCTTTAGCGACAATTAATTAAGCCTTGCAGCACCTTCTAAAGGAGATAGGCATTATAATTAGCGGCTCTATTTTTAATTAGGAATAAAATTTAAAATGGAATTTTAGGTATTTCCTCATTAAAATTTTCTTTTCAATAATTACAGGGCTTTTTCTAAGTGGTATCAAGAGTAAATAGACTAAAAGTTGCTTGCAACAGATTAGGCCAAGCTACTCGTAGCCAATTTTAAAAGTTTATTAAGAATTTAGCCTTTTCTATGTCAAAATAAAAGAATTTCCTTATGCATTTCTTGTCTAACAAGACATTCCCTTGTCTAACTGGGAACAGAATTTCTCAGTTGCTGAGGAAATTAATGCTGTTAAAACTTTTCAATTTCCAACTGAGAATGGAAAAAATATTTTAGAAATGTCTCTTCAAAAGGTTAAATGTTCATTTCAAGATCTTTATGGAGCCAGGCTGGGAGAGCTGGGGGGGCTCACCTGGAGAGGAGAAGGCTCCAGGGAGAGCTCAGAGCCCCTTCCAGGGCCTAAAGGGGCTCCAGGAGAGCTGGAGAGAGACTGGGGACAGGGGATGGAGGGGCAGGACACAGGGAATGGCTTAAAACTGAAACAGAGATGGGATTTGGGAAGGAATTTCTGGCTGTGAGGGTGGTGAGCCCTGGCACAGGGTGCCCAGAGCAGCTGTGGCTGCCCCTGGATCCCTGGCCGTGCCCAAGGCCAGGCTGGACATTGGGGCTGGGAGCAGCCTGGGACAGTGGGAGGTGTCCCTGCCATGGCAGGGGTGGCACTGGGTGGGATTTAAGGTCCCTCCCACCCCAAACCTTTCTATGGTCTCAGTTTTTTCCGTCAAGAAAGACTATAACACTTCAATGGCTGAATTTTGAACTTCTGAACATCTGAATTTTCTTTTTATTAGAACTTGTAAAGCTCTGATTTAGATTTTTCTGAACTATCTTATACCCTATTAAAAATTCAACCCATATTTTTGAGAAATGACACAGAAAGTGATGATAAATTTGAATATTAAAACAGTCTTTTCATAGAGGTCGGGATAAAACATTTGCATGTTGCCCAAATGTTGTGGCTTTGCCCCATACTCTGTCAAAACAAAAACTCATTGAGATTGACGTTTCTTTGTCAAATATTTTGCTTTTGAAGAATTGCGATATTCTATCAGAAAAAAACCCCACATTTTAAAAACAAAGAAACAAAACCAAAGCAAACATTGATGATCAAAAAACCCCAACTGAACCTCTGTAACCTTGTTGTGTTTCCAGCTGTCAGAAACCCCCAAAACAAAACTTCTCCACCATTAAGGAAGGGCTGCTCCTCTTGGAGTTTCGACAGTGTCAGGGCACAGACAGCTCCTGAAAACTGGGCTGAACCTGGAGCCACCTCAGCCGCCTGGGATGGGCCTCCAGCCACCTTGAAAGTTGGCTGTGGAGTGACAAAAGTTTCCCTGTCTCAGGATGAAGTGCAGGATGTCCTTGTGTAGCTTTCAGGATGCTGCCGTAGGCTAAAAATGCCTGGGGGATGGGATCTGGTCTGTAACGCAGAGAGAGGATCAGGAGCACGGGCGGGGAGACAGGAGGGAATTGGAAGCTCAGCCAAGGTGTCTCTTGCAAAAACTCGCTCTGGAAGAACCTTTCTCCTCTGTTTCCTGGGTGGAAATTGGAGATTTGGAGATTTTTGGAGATCGTTGGAGTGATACATGTGGGGTTTTGTCACCGTGCCTTCAGGAGCCGGAGCCTTCCAGCTCCCTGTGGCTCTGTCAGCTTTTCTATCTCTCCTTTGGACAGAGGAGATAAACCCAGGATGTCTTTATCAAGTTTTTAACTGAATTGGATCAAGGACTCGCATGATCTAAACTCTGCTGTGCACAAAACTTGCTCAAGGGCAAACCCCTGCAACCACAAAGGCAAAATTTAACAACCAAGATGAGGTTTTTTTAACAAAGAAATATATCCCATCCCAGGAGGTGCTTTGCTCAGTCAGCTCCAAAATTCATCCATTAGCCCACCCAAACTGCTATTTGGTGTTCAGTCCGTGCAGAGGGGTTTGGTTACTCTAAAATTCTAAACCACAGAATTGCAGAAGGGTTTGGGTTGGGAGGGACCTTCAAGATCCCCTCATTCCAACCCCCGCCATGGGCAGGGACACTTCCACCACCCCAGGGTGCTCATCTTTATGAATCCAGGGCACTGCTCAAGTAAGATTGGATTAATTAATTTTACAGTGCTAATTCAGTAAACATTTCCCAAATTATTGGCTTCGTTTCCCCCCAGTCCTGTAAGACATATCCTAAAGTAAATTTCAACATCATTTTTTGTGAATGCAACCTTGCAACTGTTTTTCTATGCAGAGGTGATGTAATTTCAGATTCATGGAGTTACACCACCTTTGTCTCGTGAATATTCCTTGAAGTCTTGTCAGAGACAGATATTGGAAACCTGAGAGCAAAAATCCATCATAATTCACTTGCTTTGTAAAAATTAAGATGTGCTGTGAAGTAAATTGAGCTGCTGGACAGGCTCGGTAATTGAACAGAGCAGGCATTGGGGAATGATCTGCTCTTGAAAAAAGAGGTCTTGAAATCCCACAAAAATGGATTATTGCACTCTGAATTCTGAATATTTGCTGCTGGAGCAGAGAAGCAGCTAAGAAAACCCAACCAAACCAACCCAACCTGAATTCTTGATGACTTCTGGGCAAGTGACCACCACGAGGAAGGGAGGAGGTCCAGTCACTCCAGCAATGAAGCTCCTTATTCCTGCAGCCTCCCAGAAAAAGGAAAGGAATTTGTTCTGGAAGAAAGGTTCACAATTTTTACCTTTCTCTGTAAATATTTTTATGAATATTATTTTTAAATGCTTATTGTGCTCTTACCCTGTGACTGCAAAGGGAGCACTAAGTGCCTTCTCGTTGTGTTTTAGCACTGTGAGTTATGTCAAAGAATATTAATACAGAAAAAAATAATGTCACTTATAGGAAAACCACCATAATACAGAATAGCTGTTTCTTCTGCTGTTTCTGTAGATTTTATTTTACTTGGGACACACACACATGATGGAGACGTGACACTAAAAAAAAGGGATCTGCAGGTTTAACACAGATAAACGTTCAAACAGATTTTCTGCTGAGTGTAAAAAGACCCAATTCAAAGTATAAAGCTTATTGGTCTTTTTTTTTTTTTTCCACACTAGAGCCATCAAAGCAGCAGAATTAGGCTACTTTATCCCTTGTTTGTATTCCACAAAGCTTTTCCTCTGCCTGGACTTCAGGCTTTGTCTCCATGTGGTTTGTTCAGGTCTCCATTTCTCAGTGACAGAGCAGAGTTATGGGCAACCCCAGTCAGAGGCTCTGCTTTGATAACGAGGGGATTAATTAGTTCCCAGCTCCACAAATAAACCAGAAAACAAACCCTCTGAACTGCTGCCTCTGTACCCCCCCTCAAAGATGATTAAAGAGGGAAAGAAGCAGCTCAGGGATGTTGTTAGTCCTGTGCTAAAGTGCCCCATTGATCTCCGTCTCTGGAATAAATGCCAAGGTTTAGTGGGTGTTAATCCTTGCAAAATGTGCGGCTTATTAATGATCCCCCCAGCAAAGGTGACCTCCGGAGCCAGGAAGGATGCTCTGGGAGGAGCCTGAACAGCTCCTGTGCTTCCAGCTGCTCTGCTGGCACAGAAAATCAGATTTCAAAACCTGGTGTCCCGGTCCCAGGGGTGGGAAGTGCCCCGATCCACAGCTGGAGCTCCGTCTACGATGGAACTGGAAGCTCTTCAGGGCCAGGAGAGCCCCGACTGGGAGTGATTGGGCAAGGAAATTTAAAAAGTATAAGCAAAAAGAAGTATGAAGGTTTTTACTGGGGTTGGTTTTGCTGCAGCTGGCGGTGTTATTGGGTGTGGTTTGTGTTTTGAAGCGCAATCACTGCTCAACAACCTTTGCTCTCCAGACAATCACAGTGACCTTAGTGAGGCTTTTAAACAGCTCTGTGGCTAATCCTGCCATGATCTGCTGCTCATAAAATTTGGGGAGCTTGCTTAGATCTTTGTTTCTTGAGGGTTTTGTGTGAGATGGGGTTTTTTGCTTTGATTTTTACGCCTGTGCTTCTTTTGCTATTTTTTAAATTTATTTTTTAAAGAAAAAAGCCATCTGAGAAAACACCAGTTGTGCATTTCTAGATTCTCAGGGTTGTGTTTGTGCTTGTACCTTCCTGGATATAAAATATCAAACAAGAGGCTCACATTTTGCATTGATTTTCCTCAAGGGAGAGAAAACTTGGAGCAGGGAGCCTGGGAACCACGGTGTCCTTTCATTATTTCCCAGGCTGGACATTGGGGCTGGAGCAGCCTGGGACAGTGGGAGGTGTCCCTGCCATGGCAGGGGTGGCACTGGGTGGGATTTAAGGTCCCTTCCCACCCAAACCATTCTGGGATTCCGTGATACTGGTTTTAGAAAATGATACAAAAACCCCTCCAAGTGCTGTTGCTCCCTCCTTGCTCCTCTGGTTCCTTCATTTCCAGCTTGGGGTCAATGCCAGTGGGATCAGATCCACGGGAGATGGGATTTCACCAGCTCTGCTCTTCCAGCCGGTCTCCCCAGGGCTCACCAGGATGATCTTTGAGCATCCCTGCCTTCATCACCCTTTGGTGTAATCGAAAATAAGAACAGTGCAGTGCCCGTGGTCCAACAGTGGCTGTGATATCAGCTCTTCTTTCAGGGAACCAGTATATAAAATCCACTTATTAAAAATGTACACACGAAAAGAGTGAGTGGGATTTTATAGGTCTGGTTTTACTGCAGAAAATGTAGTTATTTGGGGCTCACAAAAGCTGTAAAGCTGTACCTGGGTTTTTACAGCACCGGGTGAGCTTAGATGAATTAAAACATAACATTTTCCTGCATCCTCCTTTGGATTATGTTTGAGGACGTTTTTCATTTGGGTTATTATTTTTTTTTAATTTCCAGTGGCAAACAGAAAATATTCCTCTTTCCAGCTGTAGATAAATTTAATGAGGAATATAATATTCAGACAGGGATCGTCTGTATGGAGTCACTTGCTGGATGCTTTGTACAGAAATATCCTCGTGTTTTGACACACTGATTTCTTGTTCTCTGACAGGGCTATAATTTGCTCTAAGAATTGTTTCAGTCGTTCCCCAAATATTTCTCATGCTGCGTTGGGAAGAAATAATTGAATTTGGTAAAGTTATCCCAACTTTCATTACGCTGAAAAAGAGCTCTCTTTATGTAATCCCATCAACTTCCTCCTCAAAGATTGGCTTAATTAAAACTCCACTCTCTTAAAACAGACCATTGCTTATGATTATAATGAAGTTGAATGAAAAGTAATGAAAATTAACTAATGCAGGTCAGTTTTTGTGTCCCACAGGATGATTTTGTATTGCTGCTGCCTTGTGGAACTGTAATAAGAGGGGCTGTACCCAAGGATCAGCCTGGCTTTGATTTAAACCCCAATATATTTCAGGGGTGCATAAAAGCCTGCAAGGATAAACCTTGCAAAGGAGGCGGCCCAGTGAGAAGCAAAGCTCAGCTCAGGAAGGTTTTATCTGCTCAGAGTCTTCCCAAAATGTCGGAGAAACCTCCAGGAGGTTTTCTCTGGATGCTCCTTGTCCTGCATCCTCGTCCTTGTCCAAGGATGATTGTCCTTGGCCAAACAGCTCAGTTTGGAGATGTTTATGGGGCTGATATCAATAGATAACAAACCTGACAAAGAGCAGCTTTACTGCAGTCAGATACTTTCATATTTTTCACAGAATCACAAAATCATTAAGGTTGCAAAAAACCTCAGAGGTCACCAAGTCCACCCTTTGCCCGAACACCACCGTGCCCACTCTACCTTATCTCCAGGAGTATTTTTAGGATGTACTTTTACACAGCTTTAGAACACACTTTTAGAGTGAATATTTTAGAATCTGGTTTTCATGTCCTCCTTAAAATGAGAGTATTTAGCCCATTCTATCTGGCTCTTACTCAAACAGTGCCCAGCAGTTTAACACCCCATCACTCTTCCCATAACACAGACATCCTATAAATCTTTCTAGGGAGAGTCCTCTCCGCTATCCAAATCTTTGTGCATCTTTCACCCGTGCAAGGGATTTTATCAGACTATTAAAAATAAATTATGCAGGCTTAGTGCCACACAATCACATCTCTGCTTGTTAAGCATTTAGTGCCAGTGATCAAACTCCCTAAATGTCAGCAAGGTCAGAGCTTGGTTGTGTTTTCTGCATAAAAGAAAAGCTTGGCTGACGTGCTTTTTCCTGTGTGGCAATGTAGTGGATAAAACAATTATGTGAACCATTCCCTTGGAAATTCTGGTGCTTCTTCCATAAACTTGTGCTTGCAACTATTGGGCAAAATGTGTGAGGAAAGGAATGATCTTGGTGGTATTTTCAGACCTTAATGATTTGATGAACTGAGGGCATTTGGTCCTTTTATAGGATATTTTCTGTTCAAATTCTAGACCTTTCCTTTTGGTTCCAGCGTCAAACACGGAAACCCAAGGGATCCATGTCCTTGAACAATTTGCCTTCAGCCTATGCCACTGCTATTCTGAAAAGTTGATCCCCACATTTCTGCCCAATTTAATGAAATTTTGCAGTTTGGGGAAATTAGCCCTGTACCTGGTCTGTTAAAAAAAATTGTGACTTCAACCTGAAATGTTGAAGAGCCCCTGGATGGGGTTTGGAGCACCCTGGGATAGTGGAAGGTGTCCCTGCCCATGGGGAGGGCTGGAACTGGGTGGTCTTTAAGACCCCTCCCAGTCCAAACCATTCCAGCACTCTATGAAATGGCACAAGGGGTTATTACCCACACTTAATTACCAAAAACATTGATTTAACTTCTGTCAGTGCATTAATCCTGGATGAAATCTGCCAGCTCCCCAGCCTGCTTCTGCAAGGGAAGACAGCAATGATTTACCAGGATCCTTTTCCACCCAGAGATCTCCCTGTTATCTCCTGAACACCAGTTATTTCAACTTGCTTATGGAAATTGTTCCACCCATTTTTCTCCTCTTGGTGCATAAAGTGTAGTGAAAAAACAAACATCTCAAATTAACTTCACAGTAGCTCATTTTAATTTTGTCTTGTGCTATGAGAGAGCTGATAACCTAAATCAGCCTGATTGTTATTTCAGCTGGTAAACAGCATATTTTATCCTCTGTGTATCTCTGGTAATAGCTGGTGCTCAATCCTTAGGCTCTGCATGTTTTTCTAATTATTAATTTATTAGTCTCACCCTTGTTGAAGCTACAGGAATGGTCTGAATTGGAAGGGACCTTAAAATCCATCTTGTCCCACCCCCTGCCATGGCAGGGACACCTTCCACTGTCCCCACTCAAGGGAACTGATCATTCAGGCTATTATTGGGTAAAACACCTTACTTAAATCCTTTATTTGCATTTTGCGATATCCTAAAGTGAAATTAAGTAGTGTAAGAGTGAAATTATCTCAGGAGAGTTTTTATTGTGACCTTTCAGCAGCAGAACACTCTTTAAACCTAGACCCAAATAGTGTGGTTTGGGCTGTGGTATAGGAAGGGTAAAGAAATGTCAGCAGTTGAAGGAGAACCAAAGAGATTTCCAAAGATTTCCAAGGATGTTGATCAGAAAAGCCCTTGGAGGTCACAGATTTCAGGAGTGAACTCCTGTGATCCCAGCAGTGACTCCTGGAAGTCACTGGCAAAGGATTCTCCAGATCCCCCTACAGAGGGTCATGTGCATAAAAGATAAAGTGTCTGTTATTACCCCCAGTAATGGATTTGCTCCTTTATCTCCAGTAATAAATGTCTGTAATCTGGACCTGTGGTTGAAACCTTCTTCAGGAAAAGGTCAGTGTTATGGAGGTCGTAGATGTCACCACAAGGTGGGACTGCCCTGGCATGGAGCCTTTGGCTGATATTGATCACTAGGTTCTCTATCTTCTTGATAAATACCAGAGATTTTCCACAGATTTTCACCAAAGCACCTCATCCTTTCCTTCACTGGAAGGGGAACATCCCTTGGTTACTCAAACTTCCTCTTTCACTTGCAGGAAATCAGAATGAAATATTTAAAGTGGAATGAAATCCATTATTCTGTGTTGCTAAGGACAAAAATGGTTTTTCTGCTGTTTTGTGTTGGTGAGAATAAAGCCAAAGTTAAACCCCAGTTTGAGTAATGGTGGGCTGGAGAGCAATTGGGGCTGGTGATACTGGTAGAGAAGGTTTTGTGTTATTCAATCCAACCTGGAACGTGAATGGACAGGAGGGAGGAAACGTGTGGCTGTGCTATTGCTGCGCTCATGGAATTAAATTCATTATCCACCACCGGTTTCTGAGGAGCAAATCTGTTTGCAGATCAGAGCTGTGCCCAGGTCAGCCATCAGCTGCAGGCAGGACTAAATCCTGGGAAATATCCCAGTAAGGATGGGGATGGAGCCTTTTGTGAGAGCTGTGTGCCACAGCCCTGCAGCTGCAGTTCCCAAGCGGAGCCGCATCGCTCCCCAAGTGCTGCTGTGAAAGGGCTTTACCACCCTCAATCCCGCAGGGAAAAAACCCAAATGTGTCCATTGATGCTGGGGTGAAAAGCTGCTGTTTGACATCCAGCTCATCCAGCTGGAGCTCCGAGCAGCTGAGGGGAGGCTGCCACGGCACCCACAGGGATGGATTTCCCCTTCCCGGGGCTCCAGAGCTCCGCTTCTCCCTGGGATCATCCCCGTCCACCCTGGAGCAGCTTCCTCCCGGTGCAGCCGTGGGCTCTGTGCAGTGATCCAGATGTGGGGCCAAATTCAGAGCAGCAGTGCCAGAGGTGCTGGGTGATGGTTGTCAGCCCTGGAAAACCCCTGGGTGATCGGGATCATCCCTTGGGATCATCCCGCTGCTGCAGCGCTGCCAGCACTGCCCCGTGGTGGCTTCTGAAAATGGAACGAGTCAGTCCCCAGGTGCCCAGGACCTGATCTTACTTTTGTCACTGACAAGTCCGATGAATCCAGGGGTTTCAAGGTCAAAATACTGAATAAAAATCCGAACTCTGAGCCTCACGTACTGCTTGGGATTTTCCAACCTCGGAGCGCTGCCTTTCGGGATCATTGATAAAGCTGTGGTCTTAGGGAGGTCAGGACTCCTTGTGAAAAGTTGATTAAAAAGTTGATTAGTTGGCTGATTAGATGTGAGGTTTAGATGTGGATTATATTTAAGGATCAGCAGCAGTTAAGAGAAATTTACAGCCCGTCCTAAACACCTCAGTCATAGCAGCAAACGATAATTCAGCCATAAAACCTCCCTTTCAGGTGATAAGTCCTCACCATTAGAACAAAAGTACAATCGAAGGATTTAAGACTCTTTCTTCTTGGTTTACAATCTTCAATTCTTTTTTCCCCTCTGGAAACCTTAAAAAGAACTGCAAGAAATATAAATTTTAGGAAAGGAAATCAAGCTCCAGTTTGAATCCCAATGAAATTACTGAGAGCATTATCCGACTTTATCCATCAGCACATTGAAACACCTTCTAAGTGTTATTTATCTTCATTATATGACCATCATCCTCCAGAGCCTCAATTTTACAGGAAAACCTGGCCCTTCCAGGTGAAAGACTCGGTATCTGGATCTCTAGGAGGCATTTTTTTCCCAAAATAACCATGGCAAAGTTGAACCAGGCAATGAAGCACCAACATTCAACCACCCACGGGAGCTTTTCCCACGGTGGTTTGGCAGAGCTGCAGTCACAACGTGTAATTCATGTGTCTGCTCTGATCCCACTGATTATTTCCTCCCCTAAAGACCAGGAACTGTTTAAAATACCCCAAAATATTGACCAGGCACAGAGTGAAAGTTAAAGGAGGTTGCAAGTAAGCAAATTCCTATGAGCTGATTTAGGTAAATCCAGTTTTTACTCTAGCAAAGCATCACTTCCCTCTCAATAACGTCAAATAATGTATCAGCCCATCAAAATGTCTGCTGCCTCGTGGAACAACCATTTGTTAGTGCAAATGGTGCACGGTGCTGATTTGGAGGGCCCTGGTAGGCAAAAACCCATTTCAATTCTTTTATGGCAAATCTAAATTTCCCTTTTTAGTGCTGCAGGATCGTATAACTTTGTCACTCGCAGCCGAGTGCTGTGGGATGCACCAGGGGCTGCATTCTTCTGTACTTGAAATTATAAATGCCACCTATATTTGTTTCTTTTTTTATTATTATTTTATTTCTGCTATAGGTCTTTTTCTACCTGCATAATTCATGGCTTTAAATAGAATTACCGAGCGTTTTTGCAACAGCGCTTAATCCCCTCTATACCTTAAAGGAGATATTTGATCTTGAGAAGGATTTGTTTCTTGAGACAACTACAGCAGTATTTAATTATTTCTGTTAAAAATCAAGCAAACCTCATAGACAATATTTTTTAATGTTAACCTCGGTGGATTTGCTGTTAATAGCATAAAAGAAATGTGGCTAATGATAAGACTCTTAAATTCTTCTATTTTAATCCTTTTCTGACCTTCTTGTGTTTTGTAATCCTTGGTAACTGCACCAAAAAAAAAAGTTCCCTCAGTTTCTTCTTCTGTAATGCAGTAAAATCTGCAAATTACAGTGATTTTGATCCATCATCTCCCAGGTATTCCTGTTTCTGATTCCACCCATGTCAGCAGCAACAAGAAATACTGGAATGGTTGAAGATCCAGCCTGGATTTTGTTGGATTACAGGCAAGACTTTATGCACACCACAGGTTACCCATCACTTCCCGAGTGCAATTATGATTTAAAAATATCCAAATCCATTGGACAGTTCAGGCATGAGCTCGGCCTGAGAGGAGCTGATTTCTGCCCTCACAACTCAACCCCCCCCTTGGAAAATGAGGAGTTCACTGAGTGCTTCCAGTGAAATCCCAGCTCTGGTGACACTGCAGGCAAAGTCTCCTGCTCTGCATATTTAAGTTGAAATTGTCTTTTTGTGGAGGAAAAAACCCTGCTCGCTTATTGGCGCCTGTGGGATCGTAATGGGGTGAAATGTTTCAAAAATCTTGCCTCCTGCCTTTTAAAATAAATAATAAATACCAGTGTAGTGATCCCAGGCACCATGAGTTGTTTAAGTGCATGTGGGAACAAAGCCAGTATAAAGTGATTTGGGATTGATTCATTACACTTTATTTGTAAAAAATAATGATGAATTCATTTTTGTGTCATTCCCAGTCATTAGAACATAAACAGGCACAATACATTCCAAAAATCCAATTCTTGAGGACCTCAAAAACAACTTCTTTCTCCCTGTTTACTCATTTCTAGGTGAAAAAAAAGTATTCAGGGAGACCAAAAAAAGAATTCAAAGACACCAAAAAAAGTATTCAAAGACACAAAAAAAAGTACTCAAAGGCATCAAAAAAAGTATTCAAAGACATCAAAAAGGTATTCAAAGACACCACAAAATCAGTAGCATTTTATTTCAAACAAAGGCAGAAAACAAACCCAGGCTGCTGTTTCCACCCCTGCTTTGTTTTGCTTTGGCTCTTTAAACGCACCCTCTCCCAAGGGGAAGGAAAAATCCATATTGTCCAATCGTCTTTCCATTAAAATCTGCACCAAACTCCTGCAGCTGTACAGAGGAGCGAGACGAGGGCGGGAATATCTGCCCAGGTATTGATCCCTGCTGCAGGACCTGCAGCCTTTTCCTGGGATTCGGGATCTCCATCGCTTTCCGATCCGCGGATTTCTGCTCCCCGGGCAGCAGGAGATGGCTGCTTTTTGTCTGTGCAATTGCTTTGAAGGTTTAGGTCTGGATTTTAATCTCAGAAGGGCAATATATCTGGGAGAATCTCGGGAGAAGAAGGGAAAAAAATGTGGCTAATGGGAATGCGGGGAGCATCACAGCGGTGTTTTCCATGGAACAAACAAGGCAGGACGTGGAGCTGAGATTAGGATCTGGCAGTGGTGGAATTTAGATGGAGAACCTTGCAAAGAGCTCTTAATTCCACTGCCAGTGGTCAAAATCTGTCATATAGTAATCTCAATAATGCTTTAAATATATTTATTTGATGATCTTTAGGCACTTCCACGTCTAAGTCCAGGTTTTACCTTTTTTACTTCCCTCAAAAATGTGGAATTATTTCCCTTCACTGAAACAGACACATTTTAATCACAGATCCCATATCTGGAGTTATAATTGCATTATTTTCATTTCTGTTTTTTTACCATTTACTTAGATTTACCATGGTCCAGTGAAGGAGTCTCTGAGTCACTGAGTTGTGATGAGATGATCTTTAGGGTCCCTTCCAACCCAAACCATCCTATGAGTCTATGAAATAGCAATGGTAGAAAAAAGTCCTTAAAATGGCAATGGTAGCTCCTCAGAAACAGGATATCTGCCCTCCCCACACCTACAGTTCAGAAATTTTAAGAACTTTGAAGTCACCAGAAAGATTTGTGAGCCTGCATTTGAATTTTCACTTTCAGGCCAGATTTTTTTTCTCTTTTTTGCTCTTACAATCGTTCCACAGAAACAAGAAAACTCCACTGCTTTTCTTGGTGTGCTTGTTATGATCTGTTCTCTAAGTACCTTGTCTTTTCCATTGATTACCGATTCAATCCGTGGGTAATTCACTCCGAATGCCCTGCCTGGGCTGAGGTGGAATCCCTTGGGGGCTATCAAGGTTGTGGTTCTTGACTGCAGTGGAGCATAATTTATAATTTTTCTCCCTCTAAACATTTGCATTGCCTGTAGGGAGGTGTTGCTTCAGCTGGAATTTCAGTCCTAGCTTTGGAATAAGTAACAATGGAATAAGTAATGGGTGACACTGCTTTCCTCATGTTTTGGTGTCTTCTCTATGGCATTATTTGGCTTGAAGCCTCTCTGTCTCCTGATCTGTGATACAATTATCACTGATATGGTTAAAGCAGAGAGCACAGCCAGAGTTGGGGCCCTTTTTGGCAGATTCCAGCATTCCCTATAAGGCCACCGAATATTCCACCTCTGCCATGCTCCACCTTGGGGGATCCACCAGCAGCGTCACCAATGTCACGGAACCACGGAAGGGTTTGGGGTGGGAGGGACCTTAAATCCCACCCAGTGCCACCCCTGCCATGGCAGGGACACCTCCCACTGTCCCAGGCTGCTCCAACCCCGTCCAGCCTGGCCTTGGGCACTGCCAGGGATCCAGGGGCAGCCACAGCTTCTCCAGGAATTCCATTCCAGCCCCCCACCACCCTCACAGGGGAGAATTTCTTGCATGAATCAAACCTCTTCCAGCTTGAATCCATTCCCCCTTGTCCTGCCCCTCCAGTTCCTGTTGCAGAGTCCCTTTGGCTTCCTCGTGGTGCCTTCGGACCCTGGAAGGTTTCCATGAGGTCTCCACAGGACCTTCCCTTCCCCAGGCTGAACATCCCCAATTTTCTCAGCCTGTCCCCACTGGGGAGGTGCTCCAGTCCCCCCGGACTTCAGTTTGTGTTTGATCCTCTGCCAAATTCCCCGTGATGCCATACTGCCCCCAAAACTGGGAACCCGATGAAGAATCCCACATTTTATGCAGCCCGTGGTGTTAACAAGCCTACAGAAATTTGATAAAGTATTTTGGATGCTTTGTACGAACACTGAAGCTTTTCCTTCCCCCCAAATGTTGCTACTGAAGTCGGAGCGCGTTTGAAGATCTGAAACTTTTCTTTGGAGGGAGAAGTCGCCTCCTTGTTCTTCCCCTCACGCTGCGTTGACGTGTTTTCATCAGCTACATCGTGTTACCTCCTCTACATTAAAGCCTAATCACAGCCTTGGAGTTTGCAGTTACCAGCTACAAATAGAGAGATTTCTCCCTGTGAGACCAGAGCATTCCTCAAGCAATTTTCCACCTTTATGCAGGGTTTTGTTTCATCAGGGTTTTTTTTTTTTTTTTTTGGTGTTGTTTCTTGCCATCTGCCTTGCAATTAAGCTATTTAAAAGCACCCACATCAGAGAAGGGCTCTGCTGCTCTACAAATAGACCTCTCTGCTGCACTGCAGAAGGGACAAAAATAATCCACCTAGTTCCATGGTTTATAATGATGAAATAAATATTTTTCCCTGGTATTTTTTATTGACTTAC
>VZRO01002602.1:1169073-1180161 GCA_013397915.1 Daphoenositta chrysoptera
ATCAGAGAAAAAGGCATGTTAAATATGTCTAAATTAAGCAATTCTTCACTGGAGAAAATCTAACCAGCAACACCTTTGTTCTTTATAAGTCTTTCTATGCAAATACAAATGATATTATAAAATTCATGGTAATTTCTTTATTTCTTGGTGGGGGGTGTTTTTTTTTTGTTTGTTTGTTTTTTGTTGGGTTTTTTAATTTGGTTTTTTTCATTTGTTTGGGTTTTTGTTTGTTTTTTGGTCTTTTTTGTTTGTTTGTTTGTTTTTGTTTTTTGGGGTTTGCCTCTATTAAAACCACGATGATCAGATCCCAGCCCTATATTACATTTAAAGTTAATTTTTTCTGGAAAAAAATGTAACTGAGGTCTGAATATTATTTCTCGTGTTCAGGGTTTCTGGAGTGTGGAGAACAGGAAGCTTTGAAGGAAGAGGTGGGAGATGAAGGTTGGAGAGCAAACAACGCTGAGCCAGCCAGTGCTTCACTATTATTGTTGTTGTAAGAGTATTGTAGAGTTTGTTCCTGAAAGGATACAATATTTAAACAAAAAATGTGATAATGAGTGTAAAGGGAAACAGAAAAATTGCATTAGAGAAGCTATTTGAAATAAATGGCATTTTATATTTGTGGCTTTTTTTCCCACTTCATAGAATGAATGGTTTGGGGTGAAAGGGATCTTAAAGCTCATCCAGTTCCAAACTTCTTCCACGGGCAGGGACACCTCCCACCATCCCAGGCTGCTCCAAGTCCCATCCAGCCTGGCCTTGGACACTTCCAGGGATGGGGCAGCCCCGACTTCACAGCAGAATTAATTATAATTAAAACAGAATGAAAGCTTATGGAGGAAAAAGAAATAGATACAATCCAGTGTCTGAGGAAAAAGATTTCCAAAGGTGGAAAAGGTGCCGGTGGTTTCCATGTGTGACAGCAAACCAGCTGGATAAAAAGTGGCCAGGCCTTGCGGGTAATTTGAGGTAACGTTTCAGTGCCCAGGTGGGTGATTGCTCGCAGTGACCTCCCTGAACAACCTGAAACCAAGCCGAGAAAATGGGATTTTCTGTTGTCTTCCTTGCTGACCTCTGCTGTCAGCTCAGAAAGAAAGTAAATTAATCAGAGCGTGTTTGCTTTATTCAGGGAGCAATGTTTTCTTTTTCACATGTTGCATTTTATTTCAGCAGCTAATGGTCCAATTTCTTAAGAAAAAGCCAGGAATTTTGCAAATTCCATTTCTCTCTTTAGGGGCTGACGAGGAGCCTGAACCGGGCTGCTGCAGGCAGAGAGGCAGAGCCCAGCAGGTCCCTGCTTTTAACCCGATATTCCACGGCCAGGCGGTCCCTGAGGATTTCACATGGAGTCTGTCCGTGGGCTGTTCCCAGGCTGGGATGAGCCGAGGCTGCAGAGGCAAAGCCCGGACTCTGCAGTGGCCCCAGAGTGAGTGACAGCACCATCTCCTCCCACCTGGAGATTTGTTTTGGAGCCTCAACCTTCCTTTTCATTCCTAATTTAAATCCCCCTGGCTGTATTCACACGCAGCTCTCCAGAATTCGCCCTGATTTACCTAAAGGAGTGCAGAAATTATTTTCTCACGATGGCTTTTTTTTCTAGGCAGCAATTAAAACTTCTGCCATCCTTCTGCAAGGCAAGTGCAGGGGCCTTTTGACCCCGAGAGCAAAACTTCAGCCTTAGAAGTCATTTCAAACTCCTTCACTTCCCAGACATTTATTTCTTCTGTGCACTTCAAAAACTTCAGCTCTCTCCTGCACCCCCAGGTGTGGAATCTGTGCTCAGCAATGCCCCTGGGATTGATCCAGCCGGGCTCTCCTTTGTGGAAATCCCATTTTTCTGCCTTTGCAGTGGCTGAGCAGAGATCAGTGTATGGGAATTCAGCACGGTGTGTTGGCAGGGATTTATCCAGCTTTACCCAGCTGCTGTGGATGGTCCCTGACTGCCTCAGCCAGCTGGAATCACCACTCCTGGGGCTTGGACTCAGTTGGGGATTTTTGTATTTCCATGGACGTTTGACTCCGAGGTGCCACCAACAGGCTCATCAGCTCTGAAGCAATTAAAACAGAGGATTTGCAATTTATTACCAGCTTTGCCTTGTTACACTTTCCCCGTTTTTGCTTTCATTCCAGTGACTGCAAGTAACCAAATTTCAATTAATTGTCAAATTTTGAGAGAATTAGGCTGAGTGTTTTCAAAGTGATGTCAGGGCTGTGGCAATCACTTTGTTGCTGCGTGGTGCTGTCTCAGAAGCCTCCCGGAGATGCAACTTTCATGCAAATGCAGGAGCTGGTGTTTGAAGAGCTCTGGGAAGGCTCAGATCAGAGGTGTCGTCTCGGGGCTCTTCTCATCTCACGTCACTTCACAACGAATTTGTTTGCACACATAATTTACCTTTGGATTTCTCCTTTTCCACTCCAGGGCTGATCCAGAGCTTATGTCAGGCAGCAGAAAAATTGTGTCAGGTAGAAAAATTTCTGTTTATTTCAGAGGAACTTCTGTCCCATGTGAAGGGAAAGGAGCCAGAGTCATTCCTGGAAATTCTTGTTTCCTGTCCCATCAACCTGCCAGCCTGACCCAGAGTGAGTTATCCTCCCTCCTCTGCTCAGTTTTCTTCTTCTTCTTAAGGAAACTCCTACATGGGAGAGGTTTAATTAGCAAAAAGAAAGATATTTTAGCCTTTGTACTAATAAAATGAATGATATTCTCATTTAGAGTCCATGGGGATGAAATCTGTGGAGCTGAAAGGGTGGAAGGAAGAGCAGGATTTCCACCACCGCTGTCTGTGATACGTTGAGTGTATCAGGTGAATTTTCATCTCTCCTTCAGCCAACTTTTACAAAATTATGAGTAAAAGACGTCAGGATGAAGACCATCAAGTTTAGCAGTTCGGAATAATGTAAATGAACACATATTTTTAAATAATATTATGGCTAAAAATCAGAAAGCATCACCATGGCTCAATGCTGGACTCATCAGCTTCTTGTGGAGAGTGAAGCAATGAAGCGACTCCTCAGAGGAGTCCTCCAGGCCTGCATTTATTACAGGGACAGCAGTATGGAGCTGAAAGCATAAAACTGTAAGCAAACCTTATAATTCACCCCGAAAAAAACCCCCTTCTTAGAGGAAATCTGGAGAGTGAGCTCTGTGGTGCCTCTGTGTTGAAATGTGCACTTTAACAGGCAGGTGTTAATGAGCAACAGCCAAAGCCTGATCTGTTCTCTCAAGAACTGCTTCAGAAATGAAGTCTTTTAATCTAAATAGAGTAAAAAAACTTAAATTTTGACTGTATGTGGAACTGCAGCCTGCGTAGGGGAGAATAAACCCAGTGCAGAAAGCTGAACAGATTTAAGCAATGCAGAAAGCAGGAGGGATCCGGGGTGCTCAGTGCCACAATTCTGCTGGATTTGTTAATGAATCGAGATGTTAATGAATCACTTCTTATGAGGGAAACTCAGAACAGGATCTGAAGGAGCCAACAGGGAAGATGGGGAGGGACTGGAGTGACAGGAAAAGAGGGAATGGCTTCCCACTGCCAGAGGGCAGGGCTGGATGGGAGATTGGGAAGGAATTCCTGGCTGGGAGGGTGGGGAGGGGCTGGGATGGAATTCCCAGAGCAGCTGGGGCTGCCCCTGGATCCCTGGAATGTCCCAGGCCAGGCTGGACACTGGGGCTGGGAGCAGCCTGGGACAGTGGGAGGTGTCCCTGCCATGGCACTGGATGGGATTTAAAATCCCTCCAACCCATTCCATGCTCCTATGATTTATAACTGATCAGAGCTATGTAGATTTCGGTGTTTTGACTTTTCTTTCAAGGTTAATTTTGACTCCAAACACATCAAGATCATTTTCCCACAACTCCTTTAAAAATGAGCCACTGCAAATCCCAAACGCACGTGGCTCCAGCAGAGCTGGAGCAAGCAGAGCAACAGCCACAATTCATCATGAAAAGCAGGTGTGAAAGGGAGAGAAAAACTATAATCAAAATGAAAAATGACCAGGGTTTGTTAGGAAAATTGTTATCACTAATTTAATCAAAATACTATATTTTTATGCACATTTTTGGATGGTTTTTCTTATGTCCCGCTTTTAATAATCTCAATTTTCTGAATAGCCCAGTCTGTAGTAATAACAGACATTATCTATCTTCCATCTATGTAGTCTCTGTAAAGATTCTCAAGAGATTCATCAACTTTACAAGGCACATAGGAATGAATCCTATACAAATTACAGATCCCTGGGGTATCACCGACGACATCCTAGAAAAAAAAAAAAAACAACCCTGCCTTTCCATTAAAAAGCCTTAAAGCAGAAATTTCCGAGAGTGAAAGACCTGCAGGAGCGAAGGGTTAATAAATTCCATCGCGCTGTAGAGTCAGAAAACAAGATTGCAGGCAGAGCTGCGAGCGCAGAGCTGTCTTCC
This sequence comes from Daphoenositta chrysoptera, assembly GCA_013397915.1. NCBI lineage: Eukaryota > Metazoa > Chordata > Aves > Passeriformes > Daphoenositta > Daphoenositta chrysoptera. The sequence continues at coordinate 1,173,494 of VZRO01002602.1, forward strand.
TCCCGCGATAAGGGAACAAACAGGGTGATTTCGGCACGACTAATTGTCTGAGATAAGCAGCGAATGTCAGGCAGGGAGGCGAATCCGAGCGCTGGCACTCGGGACGTGTTGAACACCTTTACCTGCCCGCGCAGCGAGCGCTGCCGAGCGCGCAGATCGGAGCAGGAGATTAAACCTCGTTTGCTTGGCCAAGAGCTGCGGATGTGGTTTGCTTCCAAAACAGCCCCGCTCGGGAATGCGCTCCAAGAACGGCCCAGAAAAAGGCGGTTCAATACGCTTTCCCCCAGGGTTTGCCTCTTCGGGAAGAAGGCTTTTCCCAGCTCCAGGATAAATCAGGGGGCTGGGTAAATAAAGCCTTCACAAAAGCATGTTTGCTGTCGTTAGGCAAACCGCGAGTTGTTGCGAGTATTCCCCGGGGAACCATTTCATCCCCGCCTCGGCACCGTGTTTGTGCTCGCCAGCCCTCCACAAGTGCTGATCAAAGTCAGCTATCCCAGGAGTTAAGGGGAGCCCATTCCCAAATAGAATCGGGGAGTTAAGTGCCATTAGTCATTTTGAAAGTACTGATAGAGCCTCTTATGGGAATGATTTGAGATGTTCCTTATCCAGGCATTTGCTCGGGACTGGGAGTGAGGGAGGGGGCAGAATTGGTGCTGCTCTGCTCTGGAAAACATTTACTGCTCCACAGAATTTGTCTGCCAGCAGGTTTTGATTTAATACAGTCCCAAGGTATTTAATGCATGCAGAGTAAGCCCAGGAATGGCTGTGATATTCCATTTGGGACACTCAGGAATCCCAGAATCACTGAGGTTGGAGAACACCTCCAAGACCATCAAGTCCAAGCTGATCCCCACCTTGTCCCCAGCCCAGAGCTCCGAGTGCCACCTCCAGCCCTTCCTTGGGCACCCTCAGGGATGGGCACTCCAAAGCTCCCTGGGCAGCCCCTGCCGAGGCCTGAGCACCCTTTCCATCGGGAAATTCCTCCTGAATTTCTCCATGGAAATGCAGGAGAAGCACGGCATTTGCCTTCCCCCTATTTACACAGAGTAAGGTTGAAACATTATAAATGATCAATGGGTGAACTGAAAATAAGTCCAATTTTTAATGATGTTTCTGACTATTCCAAAGCCAACTGCTGCCAGGCAGGGAGGAAGAGAGCGTTTTCCCAGGCAGAACTCTTGCTCAAATGCAATTAAAAGTAGTAGAAGGTTAAAATAAAAGTTATAAGAGAGCACAGCACAGCAGGACCGGGAGGAGCAGGGCAGCAAACAGAGATTCCCTCCGGACTATGAAATGAAAAAGGCTTACTAATTCATAAACTAAAGGTGTCTGAGCTTTAAAAGAGAGAACTTGTGGGACCGCAGCTTCGATTTTTCCATTTTATTAACCATATGATGTGCTGTAGGCATGTAATTTTGTGAGTTTGGAATTCACTCACTCGCTCAACTCTGTCTTACAATCCCTGCCAGCACCTTGAAATAAGAGCATTCCACAGCAGCAATATCCACTGGCAGAGGCTCCCAGCTGCGGGGGGAAATCTATTTCATGTTCTGCAGGGCTGGCAGGGAGGGGGAGAATGAGGGAGCAGGGAAAGGGAAAGGGAACAGTGATGAAAAGGGAGGAAAAGCAGGTTTTTCAAAACTGTGCTGATTATTTTTTATTTTTAAAGAGGCATTCTTATTAAAATTATTATTATTATTATTGTTATTATTGCTATTATTATTGTTATTATTTTACTGTATTGTTACAAGAGCAGCATCCTGCCATGACGCTCAAGTATTTGAGTGAGGTGCTCTCCATTTGCCTGCACCTTCTGTATCCTGAGAGTAGGATTTGGAAATTAAAAAAACCCATGGAATACAGGAAATGTTGTTATCACCTTTCTCCAGGCAGAACCACAGAAGTGAGGGCAAGGAGAAGGCAGGAAAAGGTGGGAGTAGCACGGATCCACTCCACTCTCCTGGCTCAGAGTCTGGCTGCTTTCCTTGTGACAGCTCCAAACGGACAAAATTTGCCAGGGATGATTTCCAAGAGGAGGAAGGATTATTCTTTACCTGTCAGGTTATTAAATCCTTCCATAATCATCGCTGCCACAGAGCAGAATCTTGCTAAATTTATCCTTACCCTGGCCAGCTGGGGCTGTTCTTATGTTCTTCATATTCCTTGAGAGTGGCAGCACCAGAAACAAGATATTTCCCTTCTGCTTGAACCCTGGTTGACTTTTAACCCTGGCTTTCAAACAGGCCATAGGATGAGCTTATAAACTGCTTTAATTGGCTGAATTCTGCTCTCTAATTGTACCTGAGCCGTCACTGTGGAGTGATGTGTTAAGGAACTGTTGCACGGGGTGTGACTGGAAGAGCTACAGGTGATGCCTGGGTTCTTCAGCAGGTGATTTATGGAGCCTTCTGGCCAGAGTAGTGTGAGCAGTAAAAAGCAGCTCTCTGGGGAAGAGTAAAGCCGGAGCAGGGAGTGGGGAATTGAAAGACACAGTAAAGAAAGATTATTTCACTTAATTATTCTCCTCAGTGCGCGGCCCGGCTCCTTCCGCTGATGGCGAGCGCGGGGAGAGGGACACACAGCAGCTGCTGGTCCCCGGGGAGCTGCTCTTAAAAACGGCAGACACAGCTCATCTGGGGACCTCTGAGAATCCCCAGCTTCCTCGTTTGTCTCTGTATCCAGATGGCTCCTAAATGCAGGGGAATTCCCGAGGTGCCGGCAGAGCTGCAGCAGGGCTCAGCTGCAGGGAGCCAGCACTGCCTGGCATTTCCCACGGAATGGGGAACAGATTTTGGGAGAATGTGTTTGGGAAGCTGTTACTCCAAGGCTGGTGCCTTTGGGAAGGTGGTCTGTGGTCTGGCTGAGGTGGGAATTGTCGGGCTCAAAGGAGTGGGATGTGTTTGGCACTTGGAGCTGCTCCAGAGCGCGCCTGCTCAGCCAGGGCAGGACCTCTGGTTTGAACTCCGTCCCAAAATATGCAACGCCCTCACTTTCAGCCCTTCACACCCCGTTCTCTGCACTACTGGGGTGAGTTCTGGAATAAGGAATTGCTCCATAGTCCTTGAGGATATTGCCTGGCTGATCACAGAATCCCAGAGTGGTTTGGATTTTAAGGGACCTTAAAGCCCCTCTCATTCCACCCCCAGGCAAGGACACCTTCCACCATCCCAGGCTGCTCCAAACCCCATCCAGCCTGGCCTTGGATTTACGGTTTTCTTGGATTTACCGTTTTCATTTTGGAAAGTCTCCATGTAAAGCCTTAGCCAAAGCACCTGGCACCACAGTTTAGACAATAAATTAAATAATTGCTTTGCCAATTAGAAATATTTTTTGAGCATTTTCATGCATTGTCTTGCCTGATTAAACTTTGCTGTGACATTTCAAACTGCCAATGTGTGCTGCTTGTAAAAGTTTGCCAGTTAAATGGAAATTGAGACCTTCAGGCTGAATTGTAACTAATTATTGCAAATATTGCTATTAGTAGGCGAGAGTAAATGATATGAAAATGAAAATGTGGCTCAGATGTCTAAATTCTGTGCTCTACAAGTGGAGCTCTCAGAGATTTCCATGCACATGAATTCACAGCACTCGATATTGCTGGATATAATGTAATTCCATCCAGGAGATTTTGCAGGAATAACGTTCCTATTGCTGCTAGCAGAGCAGTAATAAACCCCACATATTCCAGGTGCTCAGATTTGACACGTAACATCCACTTGGTCAATAAAGGGTGAATTTTATGAGCTGTGCTGGAGTGGGGAGAGAGGGAAAGAGTCTTCATCCTGATTTTATGGGGCTGGATCAGTCTTTAAGTACCAGCAAAGCTCCTTGCAAGGGTGACCCTAAAAACTTCAGATCAGGGTATGGAAAAAACATTTTCACTCTGAGGAGCAGCTGCAACTTTAATGCAACTTTAAAGCAGCTCTATAGAGATGGATTTACACTGTTTCAGACTTGACCTTGAGCGTGTACATAATCTCCAGCCCTTATTTTCACTCTGTGAACCACAGTCACCTTTCCAGTGGCCAACAAATTCATGGCCCAGTGGCTTTGAAATGGGAAAGCAGCAGAAATTGGTCTGAAGTCTCCAAACATCAAAACTTGGTGAGATTTAGCTGAGTTTAGTGACAAAAAACCATATATATATATATATATATATATATATATATATATATATATATATATATATATATATATATATATATATATATATATATATATATATATATATATATATATATGAAGTAACAATCCCAAAGATCTTAACATTTCTAGTTCCATTCTATATAAAGACAATCCATTTTGAAATGCTCCTGAAAATATTTAATGAACTGTGAACTCTTCTGGTATAGAGTTTAAAAACTCATTCCTTTTTAGCTTTCCTTAGTTCACATGGGTTTTATTCTGTGTACATCTAAAAGGGAACAGGGATTTCTGTACGAAGACACGACCCAATATTTATGTGCCAACAGCAAAGGCAGGCTAAGTCTAATTACAAGAGAAATTTGAGTGATTTCCATACTCTAATGGCAAATCCTTGTTTTTTGCAGTGTTGCAAAGCTGATGGGGAAAATGAACTGCCATAATCCAATTACATCTCAGAAGCTGTCTTGTGATTTTAGAAAAACAACATTTACTAATCTGTTAAGTAAGTCACTGATACGATAAAAATTATGCTTAATATGATAAGACTTCATTTTGCATTAAATCACGGTCACATCTGGGAATTCCAGCCCCACTAACACTCTCCAGGAGCTTTGTGGTTTAAATTACTTTGGGTTAAGGAAAACAAGAGAGGCTTAATGATTTTACAGCCATTTCAGTGCAGCACCATTAAGGGTTCCAGTCCCAACCCAGTAAAAAGTGAGGTGCTCAGGTAAGGAGCAGGATGGAAGCTGATCCAGCTCGGGGATGATGAGGATGATGAGGATGGGAAGGTGGCACTCAGAGCTGGAAACCCCTCTCTGGACAGCCCTGGACCTTCAGCTCAACTTCCCTTAAAAAGATAAATTGCCCCCCGTGGTTTGAACAGAACAGATTTGAGTTTTCCTTGACATGTGGAACCTTTTTACAGCCAGGAACTGCTGCAATAATGTCAGGATATCAAGGGGCAGCTCCTGCTGGTGTTTTCCACACCTGACAAATGCCCTGTGCTCTGGGCCATGAGCTTGCTTTGGGGACATCACCACCTTTTCCCTGTGTGGATACAGGAATTAATTTCCTTTTCATCCATAGGCTTTTACTTCCACATTCTCTCTCTGACAAGGAGCTGGCACTGGGTGCTTTGGAGAGAAGTGGGTGTCTGGAACACGCCAATTTGGGCTGTCAGGCACTCCATCTTCATTCACAATCATTAACGAGGTGGCTCTACACCCAGATGCACGAGGCTTCGTGTCTCTTTTAAAATCCCGAGCTAAATATGCTCTAAATATGTGCATGTCTTTCTATGAAAGCACAAAGAGATAAAATGGTATCATTAGAGACTGGCTGCTCCTGCTATCCCGAGCAATGACCAGCTTTTAGAATCCATCTCCATTTTTTGCATCAGTTAATTTCTGTAACTAAGCAGGCACTGCATGAAAGCAGCTCCTTTTTATCCACTTGGTTTGGAGTGGATAATGTTCAACCATCCCTCACGTGCACAATCTGAGGTGCTGAGAACATCTCTCAGCCATTCATTATTGGATATAATGCCTCTACTTTTTCTGAATCCAAAGGGAACAGCTTTGCTTTTGCAAATTCCTGATCCCCATCATCACGCCAAAGTTGTTTCCATAACTAAACCAGAAATACCAGCAAGTGCTCAGCCAGCCTTTATTGCACGCAGTTCCTGGATGAATTTTCCGATCAATTTATGTCACATTGAAGATTTATGTCGTGCCTTATCCTATATATCCTCCTCATGTATGATTCCCATTGAATGTGCTGTTGGAGAGATGGGGAGGGATAACTTAAGACAATAATAATTAATAATAATAATAATAATAATGAAAGCTCAGGCAGATTAAAGGAGAATTTTGCTTTGAACACCACCCCGACCCCAGCTGGAGCTGTCAAACCCTTGGGAATCTTTCCCGGAGCTGTGATCCTGCTGCAGCCACCCAGAGCACCCAGGGCTGGGAAAGGCAGATGCCACACAGCCGTGCCTGTGACATATTCCTTGTCAGACAAAGCTGAGGAGAGCTGTGAAGGTTACGCTGGATTACCAAGATGGGGTGGGAGATGGTCGTCACTGTACCAGATAAATAAGGTGTAATTCCTCCAAGAGAAAGGAGCCTAAGAATAACTCAACCCAGGGCTGAGAAAGGGACATGCTAATGAGTTTAAATCAAAGCTCATTTGCATGCGAAAGGCAGAGTCTTTAAGGAGCAGCTCTGTGAGCTGTACAGTGACCCGGTGCTGAGTTTGGGGTCAGCCAGCCCCGGAGCCCCAAGGCTGTGTGCTCAGAGAGGCAACACCACAAAATCCTAAAATCACCGAGGCTGGAAAAGACCTCCAACAGCACCAAGCCTAACTGTCCACCACATCCCAGTGATGCCTCAGGTTTTAGCTCTTATATTTTTCGAATCCTGCATTGCCTAATGCGTAACTCTGAGGTGCCGTGTAGCCTGTGAGCTGCTGCTCTCTCATGCTGAGATAGAGACAACAAATTCTCTCTGGGTTTGCTC
>VZRO01002604.1:22396-61307 GCA_013397915.1 Daphoenositta chrysoptera
AGGGAATCCCCCCAGGTAATGGGGGCCGGCCCCCCCGCAAGCCCCTTCGGGGTTCAGCCTCGCCCCGGGGCTGCCGCGGGGTCCGGCGCTCGCAGCGCTCGCACACGTGGGCTCCGGGGCTGATTTTGTCATTCAAGTTCGTTCTTTCGGAGCCTTTTCACGCCAAGGTCAGCGGGCAGGGCTGGTCCCGGCCCCGGGGATGAGCCGCAGTCGCCCCTTCCCGGGGAGGACACCCCCGTTCCAGGGGGGACCCCGAGCTGCGCTCCCAGCGCGGCTCCTCGGGCGAGTTTTCCTCCCGAAGTCGCTTTGTCGCCGGGTTTGTCGCCGGCCCCGAGCTCCGGCCGCCGTTCTTGTTTTGCGGCCGCCACGCAGCAGCCCCAGGCCCCGCGTTCACCTTGGTGTCGCGACATTTTCCATCCATTCGGGGACAGGTCCCCCTGTCCCCAAACCGTGTCCGTGTGCCCCCCGAACACCTCCCTCGGCTCTGCGGGCACCAGGGCGGGATGGGTCACTCTTTACGTGGTCAACATTGTCACCCCATCGCTGGGGCGTCATTCGGGAAGTTCTTCGAATTAATCCAGGGATTTTATTTGACTTTCTTTTATTTTTTTCCAATAAACACTCGTTTTAAGCGCCCCCGTTCGAATAATAACTTTTTAAAAAGTCGTCACTTATTGTTTTAGATTGTTAAAGTGAGGAGTAATTTTCAGAACTCTCTTGGCTGGAAAAGCCAAGTTGAATGGTTAAATAAGGCAGAATATTTCACTTTTACTTTTATTTTCCTATTTTTTTTTTTTTACTTTTATTTTCACTCTTTCCTTCTCTTTCTTTTCACTTCTTGAAAAGGCCCCGGCGGCTTTTTACAGCTGTGCCCCGGCGGGTTCAGCGCGGGTTTTTGCAGATGTGTCCCCGGTGGGTGCGATGCGGCTCCGGCCGCGTTTGAGCGCGGCTGGGACCCTCCACGCTCCCCCCGCGAGCTCCCAGCGAGCTCCCGCAGCTGAAAGGCTAAAAGGATTTCGGTGCCTGGGTATCTGAAGAGCTCGGGGAAGAGCTGCGAGCCCCGCGGCCGGGAGCGAGCCCTTCCCGGCGGCCGGAGCCGCGGAGCGGCCGCGGAGTGGCCGCGAACGCGCCTGGAAGCGGCTGCTCGGGGGCTGAGCCCTGCTTAAAATCAGGTGTTTAATACAACACAAGGCCCACCGCTTTATGGGGTTCCAGCCGAGGATTTTTTAGGGATCACAGTTCAAACCAGTAGTCCTCAGCTAAGGTTTCAATATCCCAGGAGTATTTATTTGCGAAACGGATTAAACACGGACACGAGTGTAGGGATCTCGCTGTGTTTTCCCCGGCGAGGTAGCGACAACTTCTTGCACCGCTCGGGACCCCGCAGGTCCCTTCCCAGCTCGCTCTTCCCGCTGCTCCAGCCCCGGGAGCGGCTGCGGGTGCTGGGGAAGCCCGCACGGCCCCGGTGCGCGGCCGCCGAGCTTTAAAAACGGCTTTAAAACCACGCCGTGCTGCAGAATTTCATTTCATTGGACAATATTTTAAGCAGATGTGAGGCTCCGCTGGGAATTCGACTCTATTACCTGCCTGGGAAAGGGGGCGAACGCGTGTGCGCTGGGGTGGGAGAGGAATTCTCGGCGATTTCAGCCCCGCTCGCACCGGGAGAGCGGCAGGTACCGGGGCTGAACCGGAGCCGGGAACGGCTCTCTCTCCCTTGGTGGCTCCCGGCCGGGCTGGGAGCCTTTGGGAAGGGCTGGAAATGAAAAGATGAGGCTCGGGCAGGGTGCGGGGAGGCGCGGCAGCCCCGGGGGTGCCGGCGCCCAGGTGAGCGCTGCCCCCGCACCCCCGCAGGGCCGGGCTGTGCCACCCGCAGCCCCAAGGGCATCGAGGGTCAAGGCAGGTTCAAGGCCACGCCGCGTCCCCGGCTCCACGGGCCTCGTCCTTCCGCCAGAAAATAAAATCTGGGTGAGCAAGGAGAGGGTTCTGCGGCAGCCGGGGTCTCGCTGCTGCTGGCGAGAGGATGCAGAGGAGGAAAAGAACCCAGGAGTTGGGCGCTGCACGCTTAAAGCGAATTCGTTTCCTTTCGAAATCCCTGAATTTTAAAGTACAAATTTAATACCAAGCTACACACGGCTGGACAGGATGGCAGGCTCTAAATAAATGCTCGTGCCGGCCAACGGTGGCCGATATTTCTGCAGCCCCGTTTGCTTTTCACTGTTGGGAGTAGGACCGAGGCAGACTTTGGGGCCAGAGTTTTCAGGCAGTGCTGGTGCATCCTCCGGGCAGGCTGGACCGGCAGGAAAATGGTTGTGAATGCAGCCCTGTCCTCCCCAGCTCCGGTTCCTCGGTTTAGGGCTTCGCCTTCGAAAAGACAACAGGCTTCCCGTTTAGTGATATTTTATTTCTATTTTTTTTTAAATTAAGAGTGATGAGACAGCGAAGGGAAAGGGGAGAGGGAGAGGAGCGAACGCAGAGCTGGAGCCCAAGCGCCACTCCCGGCTCGTGGCTCCGTCTGTGCTCCCAGACTCTTCCAACGCTGCAACGCTCGGAGGAGGAAAATTTATGGCGCTTTCGGGCGTTTCGGTTTTTCCCCATCTCCAAAGCTCTCCCTGTGCCCTGTCCCAACCCAGATCCCGGCTCCGGGCCCCGAGAAGGGAATCGGGGGAGCGGAGGGAGGCAGCGAGGGCTCCTCCTGCGTGACCGGGATGTCCCCAAAGCTCTCCGGGACCGCGGGTGCGGAGCCCAACGCAGGTGCGGGACCTCCGCCGCCGGGTCCCCGCCGTGCCTGGGTCCCCCCCCGTCCTGCCCCGGATCTGTTCAATTAGGCAATTAGGGATGCTGGGCAGAGAAGGGGGGGTTGATCCGCTAATTAAGGTGATGCGTAATTAGCGCTTCAACAAAAATCGCCGAGGATTTAAGATCACTTCACTCTTAATTTTTTTTTTTTTTTTGCCCCCTAAATTCTACAAATATAATGCATCAATCTCCGCACTCGTCCCGCGTGGGTTATTTGGGAAAAAGCACAGAGGGAAGAACTGCAGAGCACGTTCTCTCCTCGGCCTGGGCAGGAGCTTGGCAAAGGGGGCACCGAGCTGGGGCTTTGCCGAGGGGCACCGCCTGCTCTGCCCCGCGGAGCTGCGGCTCCGAGGTGCCAAAGGGCTGGGGAGACGCGGGGATCGGGGTTTGGGGTGTCCGAGCAGCTGGGATGGGCTGCGTGGGGTGTCCGTCCACGTGTGCTCCCAGCACGGGGCTCTGGAGTGTCTGCACAGGAATATGAGTTTATAAAGCGCATCGGGGACAGGCACGTTATCCCAATTTCGCCGAATTCCCGATTTCACTCAATTCCCGTTCCCTATAAAACCTCCGTGCCGGTGCAAGACGTGGCTGAGCAGAGGGGTTTGTCTGTCGGGCTGGCAGCGCGCATACAAAGGTCTTACAACACGCAATAAAATCACGGCTCCTGTGCGGTCACGGCCCAGAACGTTCTGTGCACAAACCGGGCTGAATCTGTATTTTAAAACACTCCGTCGGACACCTAAACCCGTTTTAGTTTTAGGCTTTGCACCGGGACTGCTGTGTGAGTTCAGGGAGAGCAGAGGAGGTCTTTAATGAGCGGAGGGGATGAAAATAAAACCAACATTTTCCTGAGGGCTGCTATTAAAAATACCTGGGGAAGACACTGGGGTGGGGACGAGCACAGAACTTCCCTTCTGTTCGGCGTTGCCCGCGATACCAGGATAAAACAGCCCGGAAGGAGCAGGGTTGGGAAGAGCCGGCCGGGATGAAGCGCGGCGCACCTGAGGCTCACACAATCCGCGCTCCCTCGCAGGCAAAAGGCGAGGCAGGAGCTTGGATTTCACAACACGGCCGCGCTGTAATTCATCGCTGCCGCTCCTGTAATGATACCCCGGCTCCTCGGGCGGCTGGGAGCGTTCCACGAGCGGGAATTCTGCCGGGAGTCTCCAGCCCCGCTGCGCCGGCTTCCACCTGCCCGCCGGGCTGCGGGTCCCCATCCCTACGGGATCCCATTCCTGGGGGTTCCCATTCCTGGGGGTTCCCATCCCTGCGGGATCCCATCCCTGCGGGTTCCCATCCCTGCGGGATCCCCATCCCTGGGGGCTCCCATTCCTGTGGGATCATAATCCCTGCGGGATCCCCATTCCTGTGGGTTCCCGTCCCTGCAGGTTCCCCATCCCTACGGGATCCCCATCCCTGCGGGTTCCCATCCCTGCGGGTTCCAATTCCCGGGGGTTCCCATTCCTGCGGGATCTCCATCCATGGGGGTTCCCATTCCTGCGGGATCCCCATCCCTGGGGGTTCCCATTCCTGCAGGATCCCCATCCATGGGGGTTCCCATCCCTGCGGGTTTCCATCCCTGCGGGTCCCCATTCCTGGGGGTTCCCATCCCTGCAGGCTCCCATCCCTGCGGGATCCCCATCCCTGCGGGATCACAATCCCTGCGGGTTCCCATCCCTGCAGGTTCCCCATCCCTGCAGGCTCCCACCCCTGTGGGATCCCCATTCCTGCGGGATCCCCATTCCTGTGGTTTCCCCATCCCTGCAGGCTCCCATCCCTGGGGGTTCCCCATCCCTGCGGGTTCCAATCCCTTCAGGATCCCCACCCTGCCGATTCCCCATCCCTGCAGGTTCCCATCCCTGTGGATTCCCATCCCTTCAGGATCCCCATTCCTGTGGGTTCCCATCCCTGCGTGTTCCCCATCCCTGCGTGTCCCCATCCCTGCGAGTTCCCATCCCTCACTCCCCCACGGGAATCTCCCGTGCCCCAGGGAAACGCGGCCGAGCTCGTTCGTGTTTGCAAAGCACCCGGAGATCCTCGCAAGGAAAGGCCCCGTTGAGTGAGAAGTGTTATTATTGTGATTATGGCTCTGATTATTACGGCTTAGGTGTTTTAGAAAAGCGCGGTGCTATTTAATACGGTGCTTTAAAGACAAAGGGCTGAGAAGTTTGCAAACATGAGGGAGGTGAGGCTCAGGAGCCGCCTGGGTGCTGGGGAAGGAGTTCTGATCCTTCCGCAGGGCTGGGGAGGGGAGGGGGTGAGCGCAGCGACCTGTGCAGGATCCCTGCCCGCCCCTGGTGACAAGATCAGGAGGAGAATCCACATTTTTCAGAGCTGCTTTTGCCCTTCTAACTGTAAAATTTACATCCTCTCTGTCTATTATTATTGCCCCCTTCTTGGTGCATTAAACTTGTGGTGTGTGAAATTGTAGAGTGGAAGAAAAACCTGGATTTCCAGGCAGAGCCTTTCTGTGGCACAGGGCTGGTGGCACCTGGGATTGTCGGTGCTCTCGGCGGGCCAGGACAAGCTCAGGCTTTGTTTCCACAACTTGCAGCCTCTCCCCTGTTGCTGGATGTGTTTATTTTCTCCCCAGTTAGAGATTATTTAAATGACAAACTCGCGCCACTCCGGACGCTGACGGGAAACATCCAAATCCTGGCTGAAGAATGATTTTCTCCTGCCTATTTCCCAAAAGATCTGGCTCATCCCAGGGGGGTGAGAGAGCAGCACATCAATAAATGCATGTGCACAGTGTCTGCAGCTGGGCATGGAGACATCTGAAGGGGATGTGCAAACACATTTGTCCCCACTCTGTAACAGCCTGTTGATATATCAGTGCTGCAAGCATCCCCCAGCAAAATTCCTGCTGGGCTTCCTGATCTTAAATCCCCCCTTTTGGGATTTTTTTTTTTTTCTGGAGGAATTTCAGGTCAGGGATGTTGGAGTGGAAAAGATCTATGACTTTATTATTTCTTTTATTTTTCTAATGGATTGTCATGCACCAGCGCTGCCTGCTCACGGCTGTTTATTTTCATTTTTATTGCACTTGGGTTTGCGTTGCTCAGCATCCAAATCTGAAACGGAGTGTCCCTGTCCCAGGGAGGATTTCTTCCTCCTCTTCCTTCCCTGAACGATGGCACCTTCTCTGCTCATAAAAATGAAATATGATTTTCATCCCTGCACTGAGCGCTTCACGCTTCTGAATGTTCATACCCTGAATAAGGAGATTTTTTTATCTCCAGTTTTTTTTTTTTGTCATTGGGAAGAAATTCCTCTGAATTAAGGGATGTCTTGGTGGATAGGATTGGAAAGTGAACCCCTTTTCCATGGATTTAAGAGCCTCTCTGTGCAGAGGTGTGCAGGACAGTGGGAGGAAGGAAAGTTTCTGTTCAGAGGGTGACAGAACTTTTATCCAGTGCCTTAAAATAAATATTTTACCTCAATTTATAAAAATACTTAATCAGGTGGGGTTTCTGAATGTTCATACCCTGAATAAGGAGATTTTTTTATCTCCAGTTTTTTTTTTTTGTCATTGGGAAGAAATTCCTCTGAATTAAGGGATGTCTTGGTGGATAGGATTGGAAAGTGAACCCCTTTTCCATGGATTTAAGAGCCTCTCTGTGCAGAGGTGTGCAGGACAGTGGGAGGAAGGAAAGTTTCTGTTCAGAGGGTGACAGAACTTTTATCCAGTGCCTTAAAATAAATATTTTACCTCAATTTATAAAAATACTTAATCAGGTGGGGTTTCTGAATGTTCATACCCTGAATAAGGAGATTTTTTTATCTCCAGTTTTTTTTTTTTGTCATTGGGAAGAAATTCCTCTGAATTAAGGGATGTCTTGGTGGATAGGATTGGAAAGTGAACCCCTTTTCCATGGATTTAAGAGCCTCTCTGTGCAGAGGTGTGCAGGACAGTGGGAGGAAGGAAAGTTTCTGTTCAGAGGGTGACAGAACTTTTATCCAGCACCTTAAAATAAATGCTTTACCCCAACTTATAAAAATACTTAAGCAGGTGGGTGTTTTGAACCCACTTTTGTGCTGCAAACGAGGCCACTGCTCCTCTTGGGGAGACATTTTCCAGGTGAAAATGGACTGAGACAGCCAAATTATTTCCAGTAGGCCACAGAATAACTCTTCCATCACGGTAAATCTCGGGCTGTGCCGAGCTGGTGTGGAAAGACTTTGTCTTCTCTTCACCATTGCCTTTCTGGAATTTTATTAGGGCCAATAGTGGGGCTGGCAGGACCACAGCCCTCCCCAAATCAGGGACTGCACAGGCACAGGGCAGAGGGGGCAGCCCGAAAGCAACCAGGTGCTGATTTATTTTTGCCTCCATAGTTTTACATCTTTCAGGTGTTTTGCTTTAAGGTCGGCTTTGGGAGGTGGTGGGGAGGGTTTTTTTTTTTTGCTGCTCTGTTGTTCTTGGCTTGGGAACTCTCCCAGCAGAGCCCTGAGACACAATGCCCTGGCCTCAGCTATTGGGATCAATTTAGCCATCATTACCAGATAACGCTGTCAGCCCGTTTGAGATCCATATTTGTTTAATAGTTAATGTTCTGGACAAAATACAGAGGGCTGGGGAGAGAAGTCAAACTGCCCTGAATGCTCTGCTTATTTTATATCCACTATAACTATTTTTGTCCATGAAAATTGGCTTAATTATATCAATGGAATGTTTCTTTTTCAATTCTGTAGGCAATTAGTCCATCTTGCTGGCTGCAATTTATTTTAATAAAAAAATAAACCGGTGGCGTGTTCAGTTCCTCATCCCCTGGGGACAAATGCGATTGGTGTGTTTAATTTCATTAACTACAATGCGGCCTACTGGAAAAATGTATAAAATCAGCTTTATACAGCTTAAACACTGGCATTTGAAACAAATCATTACTGCATTAGCTGTCACCCCGGTAATTCTAGAATCCAAGACAAAAATATTATAGCTGTTTTTATAACCCTCTGCAAATACACTGTTAAAATAATTTGTAATCATTTTTTAAACATGGCCTGATGTTTCCAGTTAAAATATCTTATCACCACCAGAGAAGGTTGGCTATTCATTATCGCATGGAGGCTTTATTGAATGATTCATGGGTTGCTTCCCCGGCAGAAAATCCCCTCCTGTCTGCCTGAAACTCCCTGGTTTGGAGATGGACTCTCAGCACTCAGTGGTTTTTCAAACCAAATTTCTGTTGCTCCTGTTGTAATTCCAGTTTTGGGAGGGCAAGTGCAAGGAGCAGTTTTTTCAGCAGTGCAGATGAGGAATATTCCGAAATTCAGCATCATTTCCACCACCTCCTGCCCTTCCACAGCTTTTCTGTCTGTGTGACCCCGTGGGGAACATCCGAACGCAGCTCTGAGTATTCCTTTGGGCTCTGAGTGGGAGAGGAAGAGCTCGGGCTGTGCCCATCCCACTCTGTGTTCCCAAAATCAGCCCTCAGCCCTGATTCCGTGAGGTCCAGCCCAGCACAGCCCACCTGAACCCAAATATCGACCCACCCACAGATCCTGGTGCTTTGGTTCACACTCTACCCCCTTCACTCCACCAGGGTATTTTCAGATGCCACAATCCAGCCACAAAACTGCTCTTTTTTGATTTTAAAATGATCTTTCCCCTGTGTAAGAGCACTCAGGACTGGTTTGAGAGTTGTGTAACCAGTGACCAACGCTGGGCACAGCCCCCGTGCCCGATCCTGAGCTTAAACTGATAAAACTCAGGATTTCTTTTTGAAACGAGAGGCCAGGTCCCTGACTCATGGAAATCAGCATCAACATCAATGAACCTAATTTTCACCAGCTGAGGACACGGCCCCAGAGATTTTTTGTGCATGTGCACAATAAAATGTACAAATATGGGTCTATAACTGCTTTAAGGGGTTCACTTCCAGCGCCTGCAGATCGATATCTGATGCAGAAACGCAGCTTGGCTTGGCTTGGTTTTTCTCCTCAACCTAAGGAATGATCAGTTCTATAAGCTCAGCATTTTTCAGACAGATTGCTGTTTTCTGAAGTGGCAAGGACTTCCTTTCCAGGGGAGTAATCCACAGAGGATGGGCCACACTGGACATGAGCCATCTGCTCCCTTGCACGCACTCAGCTTTATTTATTTCTTCTCCCTGCCCCTGCTGTCATAACCAGTAGTTCATTTTCTTTCCCTATCTTTAACTTTACAGCAGCGGCACCTTGTTGGAAGTGATACCAATTTATTGTTTTATTGGCGTGGCAGGGCAGAGAAGAATCAGCTTTATTTCCTTCTCGGGGTGAAATCACTTCAGGGGGACTAAAGGAGCTCGGGGCAGGTTCTCTCCCGGGTCTGAAGGGCACAGAGAGGGTTGGGGTTGGGATCACAGCTCTCTGCTGGTTCCCTGGGCTCTGGGGGTGTCAGGAAAGCTGCAGGATGAGGGGGAAAAAGAGATTTTTCCACCCTTGTCACAGGGCGGCTTGACCTGGGATTTAGGCGCAGGATTGGGCTGGGACCAGCTCCAGCCAAGGAGCGGCCTCCAGCTCCAGGGCTGTGTTAGCAGAAGTGTTTCTCCTCTTTCTTTGGGGTCAGGATTTGTTGGCTGGGAGGAAAAGCAGGAAGTTTGACCCAAAGTTTTGCTCTGAGCACGGAAAAGTCGCAGTGGTGGAACGGGGGCAGCTCCTGTGCCCGGTTATTGCAACAAAACCAACTTGGAGCACGCTGAAACAACATTACCTGCTCCAGGACGCAGGAAAAGCAGGGATTCGGCTTTTTACTGAGCTGACAAAGTAACTTTCCCAGCTTAAAAAAATAATTTACCCTCAGCTGCTCCATGTGTGACACGGGAGGGATGCCCTCGCTGTGATTTCTGGATCAGCAGTGTCTCATTAATCACCTTTGTGTTGGTCCAGCTCCCACCGAGCTCCTCAGGATGATTTTCTTGAATTTGCTGCTCCAGATTTTTCCCTTTTTTTTTGCAAGTTTCATATTTGGCTAAAAATCCTTCGCTCCATCTCAGCCACTAATAAAAAAAAGCTTTTGTTTACTTGTAGTCTGGCATTTTCTTTGCTTTCAGGACAGTGTTTAGTGGTTTTTATTTCATGGCGAATGGACCTTTTGGGCTCAATCATGTAAATGAATTTTTAAATGGCTCTGCTGCGAGTTCATGTAGTATAAAATCGCTCCACCATTTATTTTTTTTTGCTGTTTATAGAAAAGGACTGGTTTCATTTTATATTTTATTACCTCCATGTGAAATAAAGGACCTGCACGACTTGCGAGCGATCATATATTTTATTCCAGAATTATCACATAGGGATAAAATAAATTTCAATCCCTACATGGCACAATAGGCAGATTTAAAAGGAGTTGATGCCTCGTGGAGAACTTTGAAAAGCCCTTTGCTCAGCAACAGTTCTGCTCATGTATCCCACGTAGGAGAATAAAACCAGATCTTGCTTACTTTGGGAGTCCTTAAACGTTTCCTGCTAGAATTCCCTGCAAGTCTTTATCCAGGGAAAGTTCGGGAGAGAATTTGGTCCTTTGTCCTCTGTTCCTCAGAGTGTTCATTAGGGAGGGATTTTCACAGGTGAGCCTGCAGGAAATCCAAGTTATCTTCACTGGTGTCCTCAAGGAAATGCCTGAGGAGCTACTGATGCTCCCTCAGACACCCAGAGATTCCTGGTTTTCCACACAGATAAAATATTTGGGCAGTTAAGACCTTTTAGGTGATTTTAGTTCTTCCCGAAATAATTTATTGTCTTGGTTTTATGATGATTTTATACAAAAAACGGGTGCACCTGTGAAGCAAAAGACACCAACCTGTGGAACATCCTTGGAGAATCCCTGCTGGATCCTGCAGCTGCTCGGAGCAGCAGGTGGATGAGACAGATGTTCCATGTTTCCAAGTGTGTTTTTCATTTCCTCTCTCAACTCACTCTTGGCTTTTTAAGTCCAGTTTCAGATAAAGGAGCATTTTTGGGTGGCTCTGGAGGGCATCCCCAAGGTTGGTGCCACCAGCATCATCTCCAGCCACAGCCAGAGAGTTTCTCCCACGTCCAGGAGTCAATTCCCAGCTAAATATTGATTTTTGGGAGAGCAGTGTCTGTTCCAGTGGATCAGGGGAAGGAGCCTGCCTTTAACACCCATCTGTAAATCTATTTTTACCCAATGGACAGTAACCAAACAGGGGTTTTTTTGTTATTAACTATCGTGGTTTAGCAGTTTGTGGAATAAGTCTGGAGGCATTAACCAGAGCTGCAGATTTAACTCCAGTCAGCACCTCCTTGCTGTTCCTGTGGCTGTGCCATCCCAGGGATTTGTGTTATTTGGGGAATTGGGCTGTTCAGGAATCAGGTCCTGCAGGCTGGGCTGGGCGAGCTGAGGTTCTGGAGGGTCGGTGGCTCAGCCCCAGTCCCACACCTGCAGGAAGAGCACAGAGAAATGGCTCTCCCCACCCTCCCTGGCTGAGGATTCCTGGTTATTTCCTGCAGAATGCAGAGCTTGGATGGATGAGGAGGGGGAAAAGTGAAATAATGGGAGATTCCCTGAGCGCTGCTTCCATTTGAGCCCTCCTCCCTCTCCCCATGAAAATCCCGAGGGTGTAACAGGGCAGCCTAAGGCTCGTGCCCAACTCAGCAGCAGGAACTGGGAATTCCAGGATGGAATTTTGCCTTTCCCCCCTGTGCAGCTCTTGAGGGAACTTTCCCCAAGGCTGGGCAGCATCAAAATCTCCCTGCTGGGAGCCCCAAACCTGCTGAGGTCCTTGGTGGCTCCTGGTGGTCTTCGCATGGACTTTGGTGGACTTTGGAGCAGGCCCTGGAGGCTCTGGAATCTTTGGGATGTCCGTGGTGTTTCCTTATAAAGAGTTTTTCCTTCAGTCCGAGTCCCTGTGTAGCTCTGGGTAATGATTAACCACCGAGGGGCTGGGGTAAGACGGGTTTATCTCCATGGAAAAAAAACCAGTCCCGCCTTTGTCTCCACTTCTGAAGTTCTCCTGGTGTGATTTGGCTTTTAAATATTTCTAAATGTGCTTGTTGGTTTGGTTTTTAAAATCTTTTAACTTGCAATTTGTAGCGTTCTGTGCGTGGTTCTTCCCAAACACCCCAGAGCAATGTGTATTTCTGCGCCCTCAGAACCCCAGGATAAGTGGGATGATCCCATTCCACAGCAATATTTTGGTAATTGAAGACTGAAGAGACAGCCTGGAGGACTCCTATGTCAATATCTATATTTTATATCTATATTTCTAGTTCAGAGTCACAAGTTATAACTATGTGAGGAGTTTTCTTCTTGTGTACAGTGGCAGATTCTTAAATTTCCTTTTTAATTCTTTCAACAACATGACTTCACACACGTTTAAAATGAGAAAAAAACCCCGAAAACAGCCCCAAACCAACCTATGTAGAGGTTAAATATTGGCAGAGTGGCCATTTAGATCCTTGTGCCTTGGTCCTCGCATTAGAACAAAAAAAAAACCAAACCAGCACTCTTGAAAAATTACTGAATTCTCCTTGCAGTGTCGGGTTCCAAGATAATGATGTGTCTGTGTGTGAAAATATTAAATTGCAATAACATGCAGAGTGAGTGGCTTTCTGAATGGGGTATTCAGTTCACAGCTTGGACTATACATAAAGCTAGTGAGTGACAGAATACAAATGGTGTCATAAAACATCAGGGGAATTTAGAGCCAGCCTCAATCTTTTTGATCTATATTCTATCTGTGGAGCTCTCCCCATCTATCTTTAGTTAATGAAACAGTTAAACAGATTTAATTATTTATCACTGTTTAATGTCAGGAGTTATCAAAACAGATTACGCTTCCCCCCACACACTTCAAGGTATTAGAAGGACTCTCAATGTATTCACCCAAGTCTGGGATGTTTCCTGTGCACAGATAGTGCTTTAAAACAGGTTTTTAAACGTTTTTAAACCCCAATTGTTTGGTGACAGCGGACGCTGAGTTTCCTTGCCTGAGAACAACTTTATTCCTGCAACTTGGCTCGTTTCTGACACAAACTGCTTTTATTCTTCCCAGAAAACAGAGGGAAATGAGAGTTCAGTTTCACTTGAGAAATGGGACAGAACGGGCCAGCTCTGCGAGGGTGGGAGCGACCCAAAACCAGAGACAAACTGAAAACCCCCCCAAATCCCTGCAAAACCTGCTGTGCTCATCCTCTGCACCCCAAAATCAGCCCCAGCAGGTTCAGAGAGCTGTTACCCATGGCGTTCTTGAGGCTCTCCACTGCCCACCTCTCTCCTGTGTGGATGTGTATAAAATATCCCGCAGGATTCCTGCCCAGCCCCGGACCCCAGCCCCTCCGGAATGCCGCTCCCACCTGTGGCTCTCGTGTTTCCTGGGAGGAAATTTCAGCAGTGCCACCCCCCAGGAGGACCCCAGGCTCCTGCCTCCCTGCCCCGTCCCTGCCAGAGGCGTTGGTTGTCCCCTGCCAGGGCTGGGCTGAGCTGCTGAAAGCCCCGGTTTGTTCCTAAACCTCATCTGCTCCTTGCGGGCGGCAGGAAGGGCTTCGGGATCCCCCTCGGCCCGACCACCTGGGTCTCCTCTATTGGCAGCTTTGATAAGAAATCATTCTTCTCCACCTAAGCTCTCCCTTTCCCCGCGGTTTTGAATTGCTCCCCACCCCTGACAGACGACCCTCGTTCAAAGAGAAGCGTGCGGGAGGCTGCAGGTTCCACTCGGCCTTCGGAGTCCATTACCAGAGGACTGAATCCTGTTGGCATCTCTCGGGAGACTCCTGCTCGGCCCACCAGACAGAGTCTGGCATTGTGAGCGCCGAGGGCAGGGGGATAAAGGAATCCAGCCCGGCTTTCCCCTGACAAAGAGACCTCAATACTTTTATTCAGCGGAAAACGGAATAACGCTGCCGGGTTTGCTCCCAAAGCCAGCGGCGGCTTCGCGCCCTGAGGGCTCCGGCCTGGGGCACAGCTCGGTGCCAGGGGAGGGGGCTCTGCACCTGAAATGAGATCAAAGGGGCTCTCTGTGCCAGCACCTGGAAGGTTTTGGGGGTTACCAGAGCAAGCAGAGGCCGGGGTGACCCCGCTGTGCTGCAGGGATGGGCAGCAGAACCCAACTGCTGGGAAGCCGGGCCTTGCTCCGTGCCAGGCTCCCTTCAGAGGGCACCGGGGCTGGCCCGGGGGTCAGGGTGGGTTGGGGCTGCTCCAGGGGTTACAGGGAAGAGCCATTCCTGGGTGGATGAGTGCCTTTATCTTTTAGGTGACCTGCCCTAAAACCCTTCCAGCTGCAGAGAGCTCCCAGAGAGCGCCCTGGGATCCCGCTGGGTTTTGGATGCGGGAGAAGGTTTTGTGTTGTGGGAATCAGTGGGAACACGTGAGCTACATTTGGAAGCATTTACCCATCTAAAACACAAACTCGCTGTTTGAAATGTGTGACTTAGGGCACTCGGATCAAAGTGAAGGTCAAAAATCTTAAAATCAGAATGGCTTGGGGTGGAAGGGACCTTAAAGATCTTTTAGTTCCAAATCCTTGACATGGACAGGGACAACTTCCACTATCCCAGGGTGCTCCCAGTTCCATCCTTGGACACTTCCAGGGGCAGCCACAGCTGCTCTGGGCACCCTGTGCCAGCTCCCACCACCCTCACAGGGAACAATTCCTTCCATCTATCTAACCTAAATTCCCTCTCTTTTGGTTCAAAAATGAAACCTTTGCTTTTATTCTGTGCCAGGACCTGCCCAGTGGGAACATTTTCCTCCCTGCAGCTTTTGCAGTGGTGTTTTTTGTGAGCACACGGTGGGGCAGGGGGCACAGATGGCTCTGCCAGGGGTCACTCCTGGGGACAAACCTTCCCCCTGTGCCACGGGGACATCAATTACAAAGGCAAATCAGAGCCCATAACGTCATATTGATAAATTATTGATTATTATTTAGCCCAGCCTCCAGAGGTGATGAAGTGGTGGCTGCAAACCCCCCGGTTCCTGTGGGAGGGGAGGTGGCTGTGCAGGCAGATCTCATTTGGGAAGCACAGGCCTGGCGGAGTTTCAGGAGTGAGGTGCTGACACAGAGTCCTGATGCTCCCATGGATTCTTGCTGCTGCTGCCAGGTGATAATTCCTAAAATATTTCAGTAAAAGGTTGCCCCAAATAGGATCTTGCAGAATTTTTGGGTCTTAAACACGCAGAGCTGTGTGCCAGGAAAAATTCCTGGAAGGAGAGGGCAGGAAGGTGGCATCATCTGCCTCCTCTAAGAGGGCAACAGGAGAGGATATCTTAAATTTGGGGGTGTTTTTCTGAATGAATTTTATCCCCACCGTTATTGTAGGAGCAGCTTCTGGCAAAAGGAGTTGTTGGGAGCCAAGTGCTGGAATTTTGCACCACGGGATAACCAGAAAGTGTCTGAGTGGCTTTGCAGGAGGGGGCAGCTGTGGTGGTGGGAGCTTCCAGCTGTAAAAGGCAAAACTCTTGGTAAGGGAAATGAGCTTTGAGTCGTTTTGCAGTTGCAGGAAAAGCCCAGGTTCTATCCCTGCGCCTTGACCCAAACACCAGAAAGATCCATAATAGCAGAAATTAGAATTAAAATGAATGAGTGGCTAAAAGGGAATCTTTCACACTTTGCTGGCAACAAATTCATTTTTTTAAAGTGTATTCTTCTTTTCCGTAGCTCACGTCACAGAAACTAGCTGTTAAAACTTTAATTACTTTAATTCCAGCCATCATTAATTTTGAGGCATTATTTTATCCCTTGTTAAACTCCAAACCTATTCAGCTGTGAAAACTTCTGTACTGAGGGGGAAACAAATTTGTGAAAAGACAAAATGATCCCACCATTGACCTGAAATTCAGACATTTATTCCTGGTATTTCTCGGTTTCATTCCTTGTTTCTCTCCTTCAAAGAAGGAGCAGGAACAACTTTGGTGTCCCCACACTGGGAGAAGGAAGGAGCTGGAAGTGCTGCTGAGGGATTTTTATGAAAGCCCTGCCACCCACTTGGGAAAAAAAACCCCACAAAACCCCCCAAAATCCAGCACTGCAGTGATCCAAAGGGATCTCCTACATTTTAACTGAATAAAAACCCTAAGAAAACCAAACCCAGGTGAAGCCAGGGCAGATTTCCTGGGAGAGAGGGAAGGGAAGGGAAGGAAAGGAAAGGAGAGGAGAGGAGAGGAGAGGAGAGGAGAGGAGCTGTTTTCCACATCGGGATGGTTGGCTGGGATGTGCTGTGCCTTGGTGGGCAGGCTGTGTTTGGTCAGAGGTTGGGCTTTATGACCTTGGAGGCCTTTTCCAGCCTTAATGATTCCCTGATTTAATTGTCCTTGGCCTGGGGTGGAGGGGCTGGCACAGCTCCTTCCCCTCCAGCCCTGGTGCCCCCTCAGTCCAGCCCGGCCTCGTTATTTTATTGGGATCTGCTTCCCAATTTTTGGCTTTGCTGCAAGAGCACTGTGGGAGCGACTCCCAGCACAGGTTTTCTGTAGGATGAACGCATTTGGATAATTTGGAGCAGTCTGAGTCCTCAGCACTCACCAGAAGCAGGAGCCAAAGATTCGGGAGTTTCCCCCTTCACTCGCGGTGCGAATTTCCCCTTTGATTAAACAAATGATTCTTTGCCTAATTTGTCTATGTTGGCTATTTTTCTTTTTTTTTTTTTTTATGAAACATGCACTTAATTAAGTAAGAGAAATACAGCAACATGTTTATTCTCAAGATTGATGCGAAAAATGAGAACCCCACTGAAATTTCCAGTAGTGAAGCAATTAAGTAATGGAATTCCACAGTATAAACATGGTATAATTCAACTATAAAACCGATGTCTAAGTAATGTTAATGAGCTGACTTGAAGCTACAAAGGCTCGAAAAGTTCAGTCACAGATGAAAATGGAATTTGTTCTCAATTATAAGTGAAAGAAAGTTGGTTTGAATGAGGGATAGGCTCCAGCTGGAACCCCCGGATAACTTCCCCACGGTTTGGGCTGACAGGTTGCAGAATTTGCGGTGGGTTGTTTAAATCTTTGTCACAGTAACTACTGAAATATTCTATTTTTCGTGCTGTAGCACAGAGCTGAGAGCCACAACGCAGGGATTGTGTCTGTGGGAAGCAGCTCCGACCAGACTGATGCTTCAGCAAAGCTCCAGCTTGAAAACTGACAAAATGTGGGGGTTTATTTCAACTTGAGCTTCGAGTTTGTATTGAAATTTGGCAAATGTTGGAGCAAATCTTGTAGCTGGCAAGTTGAATCCCTGTTTTTTTGTAGAATCATCCCCTCCCAGCCAGGAGCATCGGGAGGATGGAGGGAATGGGGGCTCTCCAGGGCAGCTTACGAGAAGTGAATTTTACTTGTTTCACGTTTCCTTCGCTGCTAATCCTGACCTGACTTTGTTTCCCCTTCTAAATTCCCATCTATTTTGGTAAATCCCTTTTTCCAGAGCATTTCTGGAGCAGTTTGCTGTGGGGGGGGTGTGCACAGTGCTCAGGGTCGCTCTGCCAGCCCAGCCCTGCCTGTCCCAGAGTCTCTGCCCAGCTCCCGGGGGCTTCCCCTGCTCTCCACGCTCCATTTTCTTTTCTTCTCCAATTCCACTTCAGAATGTTGTTTCTGCCACCTTCTCAGCCCAGTAAATAGCACGCTGAAGATTTATGGGGTTGAAACTTTTAATGCCATAGCAGATTTTGTGTACTTTTCACGGCGTTATTCAGACGTGTGATGTTATGGTTTAGCTCAAGCCCTGGTGCAACTGCTCCGAGCAGCTCCTTCCTCGTGGGCAGCTCCTCTTTGCCAAACTTGTGTTTGCACTTGCTCCAGAGGAGGAGGGAAGGAATGTTCCATAAGTGTTGCACGGGATTAAAGGATGGAGACTCGGAGCCTGAACCTGCGGCCTGGAGGAAGCACAACCACAGTTTGCCTTTGAGAGGCGTCTGTGCTTCCTTCCCTTTCCTCCTCCTTCCTTCCCTTCCTTCCCCTTCCATCTCTTTCCTTCCCCTTCCTCCTCCTTCCTTCCCTTCCTTCTCTTCCTTCCCCTTCCTTTCCCTTCCTTCCCTTTCCTTCTCATTCCTTCTCCTTCCTTCCCTTCCTTCTCCTTCCTTCCCTTCCTTCCCCTTCCTTCCCTTCCTTCTCCTTCCTTCCCTTCCTTCCTTCCCTTCCTTCCCCTTCCTCCTCCTTCCTTCTCATTCCTTCCCTTCCTTCCCCTTCCTCCTCCTTTCCTCCCCTTCCTCCTCCTTCCTTCCCCTTCCTTCCCTTTCCTTCCCCTTCCTTCCCTTCCTTCTCCCAGGCTTTCCCAGCCCAAACAGGGTGTGGGATGATGCTGTCAGGGCTGAGGGAGGATGGGGAAGCAAAGGCCTCTGGGGGTGCTGGGCAGCGAGGCATTAATGGGGTGTTTGGGGTGGATGTGGGGGTTTTGGCTGGGTTGTTTTTGTGTGGAATCCCCCCCGTCTCCAGCAGCTGTGCCCCAAAGTGGTTCTGAACTCCTCCAGCACCAGGGTTTGGGATGTGGCACCTTGGTCACCCTCGCTTTGACTCAGGGATGGTCCCTCTGGCCATGGAAAGGTTTCCATCCTGAAAATCCACAGGTGGGGATGAACAAGCAACACAGAATTCCAAGGAGGGCCGCACTCCCTGCTCATTTTGGGGAAAGTCCCGGTCTTTTCTCTCACATTTTCTCTTGAATAAGAGACTATTAAAAAGAAAAGAAAACAACAACAACAACAACAAAAAAAAAGAAAACAAAAAAAACCAACAATATATATATGCAGGGCGAGTGCCCATCCATTGAGGGGCACATCTGCTTGGCCTGGGTTCCTTTCCCAGTGATCCCAATCCTGTGGAGTTTCACGAGTTTATAAAACATTAACTACTGCGGCAAGAACAACAAACACTGTTCCCCCCTCACACAGCTCCCAAACCCAGCTACCAGATGGACCCAGCACCCAGCAAGGGAATGTTAATTTTGATGGAGAGAGCCTTGGTGTTCTGGGTATTAAAGTGTGTGCCTTGGGAAACGCAGCACAGTAGATGTGTGTGTTTGTGCTGAGTGGTGTCTTTGTCTTTCATCTATAAAAACGCTAATTAAAATCTAATGTAAAAACCTGCAGCAGGTCCGGGTGTGCTGCTGAGGTAAATAAAAATGAAACAAAAGGTGTATATATATACATATATATATATATATATGCAGGGCAGGTCATTAAAAGTGCATTGTTAAACCGCTGCGTGCCCCAAAATTTCCGAATTAAAAGCTGAACAGAAACACATCTGGAGCGGGGCCCAAACTCCGAGTTCTGCCTTGGGTCCGGGCTTTATTTGCCAGGAATTGCTGTGTGGGGAGGGCTCCTGGAACCCCACCTCGCCACCCCCCGTGCCCAGCCCCTCCTGTGGCCAGCACCACCCCCGGCAGCTTTAGCCCAAGGCTGGAGCTGAGCTCCAGATGCTGCTGCTGCCGCCTTTTTACCACTCCAAACCACAGCCAGCCTGGAATATGAACTGGGCCGAGCCTCTGTGTGTCCTGAGGGAAGCTGTCAAGCAATTAAGAGCCATCCCGTGCAGTTTGAAATGTGGATATCACATCTGAACCTGGCTGATTTGGTGGTGTTTCATCCCAGGGTGGTGCTGACGGGGAACCACCGAGGCAAAGCAGCACCGGAGGGTTTTGAATTGAGGGTGTGACCTCCCTTAGGCTCGTGGAGCCCTTCAGGAGGCCGTGGGACAGTGGGACTGTCCCCTCCAGGGCTGCAGGAGTGCCCCACGTGTGGAGCTTTCCCCCGTGGGATGGAGCACACGCCTGGAATGCCTCCAGCAATTCCCAGCACTGAACTGGGAAACCTCTGCCAGGGCACCCCCTGGTGCCCTCCAGTTCAGGAACTGGGCAGCTTCCACTCGGAAATGGGAGGGTGGTTGGTCTGGAGGATCAGGGTGGGAACAGGCTGGAGCTGGGAGCAAAGCAGCTCGAGCAGCAAATCTGGGATGCTTTAAGGTGACCACGGAGTTCTGGGAATTTCCCTTTGTCCACTCAGGGTCCCAGAGCAGCTCTGCAGCACAGGGTTGCCATCGTGACAGCTTTGGAAAGATTAATCCAAAGCCCTTCAGGAGATGTGAAGGTTTTTCCTTTGGATTCATGGGATCATGGAATACCAGGATGGTTTGGGCTGGAAGGGATGTTAAAACTCATCTCATTCCAACTCCCACGACATGGGCAGGGACAACTTCCACCATCCCAGGGTGCTCCAAGCCCCATCCAGCCTGGCCTTGGGCACTGCCAGGGATCCAGGGGCAGCCACAGCTGCTCTGGGCACCCTGTGCCAGGCCCTGCCCACCCTCACAGGGAAGAAATCCTTCCCAATATCCACCTAAACCTTCCCTCTTTCAGTCTGAACCCATTCCCCTTGTCCTGCCACTCCAGTTCCTGATGCAGAGCCCCTCCCTGGCTTCCCTGTGGTCCCTTCAGACCCTGGAGGGTTCTGTGAGGTCTCCACACAACCTCCCCTTCTCCAGGCTGGACAATCCCAACATCCTCAGCCTGAGAACTTGGATTCACCCAGTTCTGCGTTGGTTCCTCAGTGTGTGGATGGAGCAGCTCCTCCCTGGCAGCACTGGCCTTATTAATAAATATCTTCCTGGGCAGGGAGCCAAGGTTGAAGGTCTCTGGTACAATGGAGGTGACAAAAGGTCCCCTTATCACCACTGCATTACTTTAAGGGTGTTTAAGTCCCCTCCAGAATCTTCTCTGCTCTTCCTGGCACAGGAACAGCCACCTTGGTAAAGAGAGAGAAGGGGAAAAAAAATTATAAAATCTCTCTTTGTGCCACTCTCCCCCTGAAGAAAAAGTTGAACATCTGATTTAGGTTTGCTGAAATAACAACAGATGTTTATCTTGTATTGTATGGCACATGGCACTACATCCCATAAACCCCCTCCTGCAGCTTAAAGCCGAATTTCTGCTCCCTCATTTGGACACTTGCAGGCTTTGTGCTCCTTCTGAAATGTTTTCATTTCTCTGGAGCTTAATCTGCTACCAAAGTATTTGTAAGTATCACGTTATAAAGCGTGAAATGAGGAATAGCAAAGGAGATTTTCAATACTTCCTTCCCCTAAGCACAGCGCTGAGCAGCTACTTACCTGCAGCCCCAAAGAATGGCAAAATTGTGCAAACTTGCTGCAGTCCCTCATTAAGGAGAATCCACTCAATGTGTGGGGTTGGGAACAGATCAACAGTGAAAAAAAAATCTTGCCTTGGGAAAGGAAAAGCTAGGGGGAAAAATGAAGGGGGAAAAAAAGAAATCAGTTTTTCCGGGGCTTGTAAAAAGTGAAATATTTTCACTTTTAAAATTTATTTTACTGTGAAAAGAGTGAATGCCTGTAGCTGGTGTAATTTTTTAATACGTTTATACACACAGAGACCTAATTCCAATCCTTGCAACTGCAGAAAACTCCGCTGCTTGAGAGAAATGGCAAATTTCATCCAGCATTAACCTGTGACTGTTTGTGAGAGAATGAATGAGAGAATAAATTCAGGAAGAATTTATTGGAAAGGGTTGTCAGGAGCTGCCCAGGGAGGTTTGGAGTGCCCATCCCTGGGGGTGTCCCAGGAAGGGCTGGAGGTGGCACTCAGTGCCCTGGGCTGGGGACAAGGTGGGGATCGGGCACAGCTTGGACTCGATGGCCTTGGAAGGATTTTCCAACCTCAGTGATTTTGGGATTCCTGATGCAGTAGGGGCTGAATCCTGGCTTGAACAGGGACATGGTGTGGGTCACAAGGTATTGCAGGTGACAAAAAAGTAGAGATGGACAAGAGGTGTCTGAGGATGTTTTGGGAAGAAGCAAAATGGGAGCACATCCTGATCCCGCACAGCCACATCTCTCCAGCTGAGACAGACTTTTTAGTATTTTTTTACATTTTCTAGATATTTCTGAGCTCCACTGATCCATGAATGTTGTGGCTTCTCCTTCAGCATTCTGAAACATGGTTTATTTTATGTTTGAACAAACGCAGCCCTCCTTTGTTTCCTCCACTGAATTCTTTATTTATTATTTCCTAAAATGATTTGATTTTCCCCCTCCTTCCCGACACATCTGATTGCAATAAGCTGATACAAAATAGAACCAAGAAACAAAAGGCTGAACATGCTGATAATGTACATTTGGTTTGTATTTATCGTTTTAAGATGTGTTTTAATTGGTTCACTACCAACATCCTGTAACTTTCAGTCAGACACAGGAGAAACCTGTTTCATTTTAAAGTCCCTTAATTCCTTCCCTCTTTCAGCTGGGAGCACTGGGTAAGCCCCTACTGTAGTATCTCCAAATTTAATTTCATTATAACATTTAAAAAAAGGAGGATTATAATCCATTTTGTTTTGTGATTCTCCCTTGGATTTCATTGTGAGATGGGATTTTAAAAGAAGAACGACACAAAATGGGTTTCGGTACCTTCATGAATACTTTCTAGTGAAAAAATGCAGCTGTAAACCTCAAAATAAACAGCTTTCTTGCTATCCCAGAAGCTTAATCTGCTTAGTTTAATGAGGAGAAAGTGGAAAGGTGACAGAAATCCCACCTCGAAGCACTCAGCTACAGCAAAACTGGAGTTAATGGCGTAAAGGTGCCACAACACTTTGATAAAAAAACCAAAAAAAAGAGCAAGAATTGAGGAAAAAGGGGTTGGAAGAGCAGCTTCCACATCCCATAAACACCAGCAAGGGAAACCTGCCCTTGCAGGGTGTGCCAGGAGCGAGTTCTTCAAACCCCCAGCATTTCCCTGCTCGGGAAGAGCCTCGGAGGTCACGGCTGAGGGCCCGGAGCCTCCTGGAGCTCCAGGAATTCATTTCAGGAACTCTTGTCAGCCCTGAAACCACAGCTCGGCCCCTCTTGACCGTGACCTTGCCCTTGACGAGGCACTGGCACTCTCACTTGGACTTCAAGCTCTAATTCGGAATTAGTTTTCATAAATATTTGATATTTTAGGAAGTACAAGCCTCCTTTTGCTCCTGCTGAAATCAGAGCTAATTAAAACAGAGGCTAGCACAGGTATTTTTTTATTTTCCACCTCGTTGCAGAGCATTTTATGATAAATCCTGACTTTTTTTCATCCCTGACCGTTCCAAACCCTGCATTTAAACCCTCCTGGAAGCCTTAGGGCTGGGATTTCAGTGGGATCCACGACCACGTCGAGGTCACAGCCAGCCCATGAGGATGATGAGGCTCCCATCTCTGTGGGTTTTTACCCCTGACAAAGCTTTTGGGTGACTCCACAACCAGCTCTGCCTCACAAAATTACCACTTTCACACCAACTCTCCCCTCCATGGGAAAAAGGTGTCCCCAGCCCCTCTCCTGGGTGATAAGGAAAGTTTCTGCTGCTGTGGTGAAGCTGTTTCATGTGGTCAGTCCGAATCAAGAAGTTTGTTGAGAGAAGTGGTGAGGTGGTGGAATTACCTGGAAGCTTTCCTGGGTTGGTGTCACAGAGTTGGGGACCTGCAGAAGCTGCCAGAGCCCAGAGAGGGCCACCAAGAACCTCAGGGCCAGGGCAGGGGATGGAGCTCCAGGGGATCCTTGAAATCAGCCCTAAAAGGCTTTCCCCCCCAAAAAACTGAGTAGTGTTGAAGGCTTAAAAATAAGGTCTTGGAAAGAAGTTTTTGTGTCTGTGAGGAGGGTGAGGAGTTGGACACTCTTCAGGAAAATTTGTGGAAACTTCTGTTTCAATGAACGCTGCCGAGTTTCCCTTTTCCACTTGGCTACTGGAAAGGTGGGGAGGGGGAAAGATGGAAAAAGTTTCGGGATTTTTTGCTGGCCAATTTGGGTCACAAAGAGAGCTGGGAAGTGTTTTTTTCCCAGCAAAGCCCTTGCTGGAAATCTCTGTCCAGCTCTGCCAGGCTGAGCCCTAAATCTGTGGGAGCTGGGATGGGAGATGGGACAGGAGATTTCGGCTCACCCGGGTGATTTTTGGGGAGGATTTCTGTGATTTTGCACAAGTGAGGGGTGGAAAAGCAGGGAAGGAGCCTGGGAGGGATTCGAGGCTGGGTTTGGAAGGCTGAGTGAGAAAGAGAGGGCCAATATTGCACCAGTGTGATGTGGAGAGGGACTCCAGGAAAGAGAGATCCCTCAGGCACAGACAGCATAAATAGCTCTGGATGCTTTAAAACAAATACAGAATCATTTATTTAGCTCAGCACTCTGGAGCTTTGCCAAGGCTGTGCTAATTATATTGTATCTTGTTTTTATCATCCATGTTACAAACCATTTCTTGTGCCAAAACGTCTGGACGCTTCTCTCCCCTTCCCAGTTTAGGTTTTTGACCATCTCATTTTTCGTTGAGTTTTCCCATTCCTGGGAAAAAAAAAAAAATCTTGCTTGTGACCTTGTGCCACAGCAATGCTGCTCGGGCAAATTCCCTAAAAATGGGTAAGAAAGGGGGAAAAAAAGATGATTAAAGTGTGTCATGATGGCAACAGGCTCTGCAGTGCATCCCTCTGTGGCTGCAGGGACCTGCAGGAGGTGTTTTCCCTTCTGGAAGTCACAGGAGGTTTTCTGTGCCTGGAAATCTTGCAGAGAGCAGCTGCACCAGGAAGGAAAGGGATTTTCTGCTGTGCTGCTCAGCGGAGAGGTGGCAGGAGGCAGAGGAGGGGGTCTGGGCTTTGCAGAACTGGGAGGGAGAAGAGCCGGGGCGATGGGAGATAAGAATAAAGAGGATGCAGAGCGTGATCAGATGCAAAAGGAGAATAAGGGGAAAAAGGTAGCTGGGACAAAAGGGGTCAAAAGGGCACAGAAAATAAGAAGTGGAGCAGAGCGGGGAGCATTTCCACACCACAGGTTTTGTGAGGATTTTTCAAGACAGACATCAGTTTAAAACATTAGAGGGATGACCCTAGAAGCGATAAAATTTTATAATTCCGAGGACAAGGCGATTTTGACTGATTTTTTTTTTATTCTTAGCAAAGCTTTCCCCCTTGAACGCTTTCATAGGAGAGTTTAATGAGTGCAGAAGCAGAGGATGCTCGGTCACAGGGGTTCCAGGCACCAACCCTGCTGTGGGCACGGGGGGCAGGAGGGAGCCAGGGGGCTTTGCCAAGGGCAGGGACCCTCAGCGTGGCTCAGGGACGAGGATTGGGCTGCAAGCACCCATCAGATGCTCCCTGCACATCCCGTCGAGGGGACAAGTCAGTCACCCAAAGATGACAAAGGGGGCCTTGCTCTCGAGGCCTGAGCTGCTGATGAAACACTCTTTGAACTCTTTGAGGTTTCTTTGGTTCCTTTCTTTTTCTCCTTTTTTTTTTTTTTTTTTTTCCTCCTTGTGGGTTTTTGCTTTCTTCTGAAGAACAAAAAAGTAACTTCCCATGCAGCTCTGGCCTGTGTGGGACAAGGACTCTTTTGAACTATTTTCCATACTGTCCCTATTCAAAAGAATCTTCTTGCAGCTTCCTGAGGAGCCCTGACAATGTTCCATTTGGGGAAAGACATGGGGAGAACAGGATTACAACTGGGCAGAGCACGCTGAGGCATTCCTGAGGGAAAGGGGCAGGACTGCTCTGCTCTGCTCCGTGTCCAGCACTGCAACGGATCTGAACACCCAAATTCTCACCCTGCTCATTCAGCTGGACGTGTGCAACAGAATTATTCTCCCTCAATATTCGTTACTGTCACGCTTTCTGTCGTCAGAGCATGTGCAATTCCTGCCTCTGATGCCAAAAGTCATGTCCAGAGTGGGAAAGATCCCAAGTTAAAGCTGGTCGAAAGCCCTCTGGCACGTTTTCCACGTAAACATCTCCAATGTATAGTTTCCTCAGAGAAGATATTAAGTCTGCTGCTATTTTAAGCAAAGCCTATTTTTAAGGCTGTAGATAAAAATAAATAAAAATACAGCATGCTGGCATTTCCTTCCCATAGGATCTGGACATCTGGGTGGTTGTGCTTTGCCAGTTCTCCCCTGAAAAATTTGTGAAGGAACACAAAACTGATTTAGCTCTGGGGGCTGGGAGGGGAGGAAGCTCTGTGGGAAGCTGAGGAGAAGGTGACAGAGGAGTGACAGCGAGTATGGCACAAATAAAACGTCAAAAACCCCAGAGATGGGGGTTCATCATTCATCCTAGGAATGAACACGCTGTGATTCCGTTTTTAAATTTTATTTTAGCATGGGGAAACAGTGGAAAAATCCCGGAGCACCTCTGCTGGGCAGCCTCAGCGAGACCACCCCAAAATCTCCGCCCTTCAGGTGGGGAGGGGCTGCCCCGGGAAGCTCGGGGGAGTTTTCCCGTGGATTTCCAAACACAGGGGAGGCTCGGGAGGGAAATGCGAGCCCGGAGGGTGCGAGGGGTCGGGGCCGCCTCCCCCTCCCCAGCCATGGGTGGCGGCTCAGGGGATGCTCAGCAAAGCCCGGCTTGGTAAGGAGCCGCCTAAATCAGGCTGATGCTGGGTTCTCCTGGGTAATGCAGGGCAGGGAAAGTTCAAAGCCCGGTTTTTCCGTGCGCCAAGTCCAAATACCTGCCAAGGCTCTGTGATGAAGTGTCTTTGTCAGAACGATTAAACGAAGGTTAAAGAGGCCAGACCTTTTCTCGACGTGTTTGACTCGCGCT
Source organism: Daphoenositta chrysoptera (assembly GCA_013397915.1). Taxonomy (NCBI): domain Eukaryota; kingdom Metazoa; phylum Chordata; class Aves; order Passeriformes; genus Daphoenositta; species Daphoenositta chrysoptera. The sequence goes on from VZRO01002604.1 coordinate 48,675, forward strand.
TTCTCTCCTCTCTTCAAGGTGTCCTCGTGTTACATTTATTTGCTTCATGAATTCTTTATTGCACTAATCAGTCCTGATGTACAAACTCATTAGAAAATGAGCTGGAAATGTAAGATCTGTCAAATTTCAGAGACTTCTGACATCGCTAGGCTCAAGGGCCTTTTTGCAGGGAGAAGGGAGAAAGGAAAGAAGCTAATGAGGAAATGTCAGATAATGTAGGAGTCAATCCACTTGGGGATGAAGTTTGGTAAAGTTCAGAGGGAAAAGTTGTAGCCTTGCCACCAGGGCAAACACCTATTTTTATTTTTTTTAATGTAAATTTTGGCACAGAGGAATTTTTTTCTTCCTGGGGTTGCTGCACACTTCTGGTTTGGTTTTGTAATGGACATTTTAAATCGGTTTACTGTGTTGCTTTTCTAGTGATGACACAGAAATGAAGGGAAATAATTATTTGAAGGGAATTTCTTAATGATATGAATTAAAAACGTGTGTTTTGGGGGTTTGTGCCAGCTGAAATCACTGCCCTGACAGGCAGGTGCTGTGGAGATGCTCAGGGAAATGAGCACTGCTTTGAAAAGGCCTTAGATGGGTGAGATCTGTCAAACCTGGAGGTCATAAATCCTGTCGTGAGCTTAACCTAAGGAGAAAGAGGTGAAAAAAAGGAACAGTGGTGGAGAGAGAAGGAACTTGGCTGTGGTCACACACAGGTCTGTGGCTCCGGGAACTCGGCAGTGTCCGTGCCCTGCTCACTAAATCTCACTCCTGGACCTGCTCAGGGAACTGAACACACTAAAAGTGAGGAGAAGTGACCAAATATCAGCACAGGGAGCCCCTCATGGCAGCGGAGATCAGCCTGCAGCCTTCATCCAGCCATGGTTGAATACAAAGGTCAAATACAAGTGGCTTATTTAATTTATTTAATGTTTATTAACTCCAGCTCAGGACACTGCTCAAATATAATACGAGTGTCTTATTTAATTTGTTGAACTTTTATTGCATTAATCAGCTCAGGTTGGAAAATTTGGGATTATAGAATCACGGATTGGTTTGGTTTGGGTGGGAAGGGACCTTGGAGATGATCTTGTTCCAGCCCCTTGCACCGTGCTGGCCGTGGAGTTGTTACTCCTCCATCCCTGCAGGGAGTGCAGCACAGCCAGCAGATTTAGCTGTGGAATCCTTTCCTGCTCACTGGGCATGGAAATGTCTCCTGCCTCCACCAGCTCCTCAGGAACCTCAGCCTGGCACCTGGCAAAGGGCAGTGCCACCGCTGTGCCCCCCTGAAATCCATCACGATCAGGAGGAGCCAAGGAAGGAAAGGAAGATTGTCAAAGCCTATCCCATCTGCCAAGGAGGGCTGGGATTTAGGAGGGCTGGGATTTAGGACATCTGGGATTTAGGACAGCTGGGATCTGTTCCTGGTCTTGTTCTGAACCCCCTGTGTGCCCCTGGGCCCTTCTCCTGCCCCCTGCCAGGCTGGGTGACCTGGCACAGGCACTGCTGCTCTCTCACTGGTGGCTGGGTCTCACCAACCTCCAGGCATCACAAATAGATTGGTCCTGCTTTGGGATGGTTTCTTTTCCCTGAGGTGCCCATAAAAGCATTTCCCTTGGATTCTGGGCCCTTGGAAGGGCTGCGTGTCCTGGGCATGGAGTGACTCCTGCTCTGCAGTGTCCTGGAGAGCACAAAGTGGGCAGAATCCAAGGAAAAAGGAGAGATTTAGGATTTCAAACGCAGGGAAATGCAGGAATTGGATGTGTTCTGTGCTGCCAGAGCAGGTAGGGGAGGTTTTGCTCTCTGCTGGAATTGCCACTGCAGAGTCCCTTCAGCCCCAGAATGAAATCCTGTGGCCACGAGGAGCTGACAGCAGGGAACTGCTCTGCTCACACAAAGCTGGGGAGAAGCCACCAGAAACCTCTCTGCAGAGCTTGTCCCTTCCTCCTTGGGTGGCACAGAGCCAGGTGACAGCCCAAAGGCCCAGATCCAGGGGCTCCCTGCGGGTCCCCAGGCTGGGCATTCCTCAGGGATGTCCTTCCCCGGGCTCTGCTCTCGGGGATGCTGAGCTGAGCATCCCTCCCTGCTCCTCCTCCAGCCCCAGCACAGAGAACAGGAGCTGCTCAGCACCTCGGAAAAACCAAACCCCTGCCTCTTTTGGGGGGATCAAGGAGACAAACCAGGCTCAGCACATCAGATAAGTTTGCTGGCAAACTGCAAGGAGCAGGGAAAGGCAGACCTGAGGCGTTTCCATCCCCTTCGGAGGGGATTTCAGCCCTGGATTCTGGCCTGCTCTGGAATCATTGCTCTCCAAGGACCATCCCAGCCGAGGGGCAGCTGCCCTGGGTGCCCATCCTGGTGTTGGCCAAGGTTTGGGGTCACAGCAGCTCCTGTGGGTGCTGGGGGTGCGTGGAGAGGGCAGGGCAGAGGTGACCTGCTCAACCCCTCCGAGGCAGAACTTCTGGGCTGGGCAGGGATGATTCATTTCAGAGAGTTCTCCTAAAATCAGATTAGAGAGGGCAGGCCAGGGAAAGGGAAGGGGCTATGTTCTGCTTTACAAATCAAACTCCATCACAAAGGTGTCAAAGAACTGGCACTTCCTTCTTGGTTCTTCCCCTCTTTCCTTCCCCTTTCTGTCTCTGGCTGCTGTCTTGCCTTTTTTTTCACAGACAAAACCCACATCTCAAATTCCTCCTCTTTGAAGCTGCTCAGGTAAAGCCGTTTCATCAGTCCCTTAGGAAAGGAAAAGCCTCGGGTGTTTCCTTTACCTGAGGGCTGTGGATCCGAGTTCTGAGGAGCAGCCCAGGGTTCTCAGCAGAGCCATTCCCACAAGATTCCCATCCCAGGCCAGTAGAACGTGGGGAGCGCTGGATCAGGCAGGCTGCTGGCAGATTTCGGGTAGGTGCTTCTATTTACTGATGACTTTGCTTTAAAAGTCCCTTTATTCAGAGAAAAAAAATTTTAAAAGAGTTGTTTTTGCACGACTCTGCTTGAATTCATCCCAAATTCTCCCCCAGTGCTATCAGTGGGATGTTACCAGCCACGTTTTTAGGATTCCTCTCTGCTCCCTGCACTGTGAGCAGGGCTGGGTGTTCATCCCAGAGCCTGCCTGCCCCAGAGCCGGAGCAGGAGGATATTAAAGGCTCCTTCTGCTGCCAAACTAAACCCACTTCCCTGCAGGTATGAAATCCAAGCACACACCTAAACTGTTGTTGTTGGCTCCGGGCTTTTACAGCCACTGGCAGCCCCTGGCTTTGTCTTTAGGCTCGGGCAGAGCCTCAGCCTGGGACACCCACGGGGGTTTTGGATGGATCCTCTGGGTTAGGCTGGGCTCTTTTGGCCAAAGCCCAGCCCAGGAGCTGTGGTCACCCCTGTCCAAGGGATCCCTGGCACCCACTCAGCTCTGCCCAGCTCCCCCAGCACGTCTGTCCTGCAGTGTCACACCAGGGCAAGGATGGCAGCAGGAATCGGGAAGAAAAGAGCATTCAAAATATAGAATTGTTGCAAAAAACTGACATTTTCTTTCACCAGAACCCAGTTTTTGGGGTTTGGTTTTTTTTTTTTTAAGTTACAAGAGGAACTTTCAAATCAAACTTTAGGAAAAATCCTCCTCCTAAAGGGCTGCAGGACTCACAGAGCTGTGTGAGAGCAGATTTCCTCTCCACAGCCTGCCCAGCTCTCGGTGATCTCCACTTGGGACCGTTCAGCACTGCTGGTTCTCTGTCTTGCTGTCAATTATTCCTCCTGATAAGGTTGTTCTTCATTTATTTCTTTCTTGCCTGGCTCCTCTGCCCTTCCCTCGCTCACTCTTTGCAGATGAGGTGGGGTGGGAGGTGGATTCCATGTGCACAATCTTTTCCTTTGGAGTTGCACACCAGCCTCTTATTTCTGTAAATAATCATCTCACCATCAAACCAAATGTGTTTATATGAAAAAAAAAATCCTTTGATACTTTTATTTCTGCCTCACTGTAGTTACTGAAAGACCCCCAATATGCCAATATTGACAAAGTTTTCCACCAAAAACCTAAAACCAGCAGATGGAAGAACAAATTCCCTTCCCCAGCACGATGTACCTTTCTCCTTCAGGAAGGGTCAAGGAATTTTCACTCCTTGAGACGCCTTTGGGCTCTCTCTGAGCGAGTTCAAACACATTTCTGAGCCATATATGGGGAAGTTTACATTTCTGCCAAGTGCACGGTGATAAAGGGGAGACTTTGATCCCTTGGCCTGTCAGTTGTGCCTCATGAGCTGGGCTGGGACAAAAGTCTTGGGATATTTCCCTCAACAAAGGGATTCTGCTGCCCCTGAAGTTTTGCATCTGGAACAGCCAGAGTGGGCTGGTGTGGCTGTGCCTGGAGGGATTTATTTGGGGAAAAACCTCTGGGGAAGAAGGGATTCCTGACTTTTACCCCCAGCCAGCTTCATCTGGGTTGTCCAGCAGCTGGTGGTGGGAAATAAACACAATATTGTTGAGTTTGTAGTTGAAGGAGCTGAAAAGTCCCAAATATGATGCTGAGGAAATCTTAAATTGTTCCCTTTCAGGTCCTTGTACTGATGTGTGTTGAGGTTTAAAGGCTCTGGTTGTTTTCCAGGTTGATTTTCTTAAATTTCAGGAACAAAAACAAAGTAGTAAGAAAATTGCTCTGCCATGAGGGTACATTTAATTATGAAAGTGCCACGGAGGGTAATTCAAGTGCACTCTGCAGTCACTTGTGGTGCTCTCACACCTCTCACCCCGTTCAATTCCTGCCTAAAAAATCTTGTCAACCTCTTAATTTTTGTTGTTGATAATGGAAAGTTGAAAATTCAGAAATTCAGCTAATTTGAATCTAAACTTTCGATTTATGTTTTTGGGTTTTGTTTTGTTGGTTTTTTAATGGGCTCTGCAGGAATTTGGGAGCAAACACACACCTGCAAGGCCCATAAATAGAATTTTCACCCCTGCTCCCTGTGGCTGCGTTCTTGCAGGGGCTGCAGCTCGGACAAAGTTCCCTCTATATGTATTTAAGTGGATTATTAGAGGGAAAGGGGTAAGAAGAGTTAGTGCTGTTGCCAAAATGCAGCGGTTTGAGAGCAAAGGAGCTTCCTGGACCCTGGTGCTTTTATATTGTCCGAGTGCTTTGTGCTGCTCAGCCCCGGGGCAGCCAGCAAAGTGCTAAAAATGCTCGGTATCAACTCTGCCCCATCACGGAGGGGGTGCTGGGGCTGGGTTTGGGGTTATTTGGGGTTATTTAACATCTCCTTGTTCCTGCTCAGGGCAGGGGGTGTGGTTCGTGCTGAGCTGCTCTGAGCTAGGCCGGCCTGGGGAGGCAGGGCTCGGATTTGGGGAGGGAGAGGTCCGAGATTTGGGTTGAGGAAAGGAGGATTTGGAGTCAGGAAAGCTGGGTTTGGGTTCAGGAAAGTTTGGGTTCAGGTAGGCTGGGTTTGGGTTCAGGAAAGCTGGGTTTGGGTTCAGGAGAGCTGGGTTGGGGTTCAGGTAGGCCAGGTTTGGGTTCAGAAAGTTGGATTTGGGTTCAGGTAGGCTGGTTTTGGGTTCAGGAAAGTTGGATTTGGGTACAGGAAAGGAGGATTTGGAGTCAGGAAAGCTGGGTTTGGGTTCAGGAGAGCTGGGTTTGGGTTCAGGTAGGCTGGGTTGGGGTTCAGGTAGGCCAGGTTTGGGTTCAGAAAGTTGGATTTGGGTTAAGGAAGGCTGGTTTTGGGTTCAGGAAAGCTGGGTTTGGGTACAGGAAAGTTTGGGTTCAGGTAGGCTGGGTTTGGGTTCAGGAAAGTTGGATTTGGGTACAGGAAAGTTGGATTTGGGTACAGGAAAGGAGGATTTGGAGTCAGGAAAGCTGGGTTTGGGTCCAGGAAAGCCGGGTTTGGGTTCAGGAAAGTTTGGGTTCAGGAAGGCCAGGTTTGGGTCCAGGAAAGCCGGGTTTGGGTTCAGAGAAGCTGGGTTTGGGTTCAGGTAGGCAGGATTTGGGTTAAGGAAAGGAGGATTTGGAGTCAGGAAAGCTGGGTTGGGGTTCAGGAAGGCCGGGTTTGGGTTCAGGAAAGGAGGATTTGGGTTCAGGAAAGTTGGGTTTGGGTTCAGGAAAGTTTGGGTTCAGGTAGGCTGGGTTTGGGTCCAGGAAAGCTGCGTTTGGGTTCAGAAAGTTGGATTTGGGTTCAGGAAAGCCGGGTTTGGGTTCAGGAAAGGAGGATTTGGGTTCAGGAAAGTTGGGTTTGGGTTCAGGTGGGCAGAGTTTGGGTTCAGATAGGCAGGATTTGGGTTCAGGAAAGGAGGATTTGGGTTCAGGAAAGGAGGATTTGGGTTCAGGAAGGCTGGGTTTGGCTTCAGGAAAGTTGGATTTCAGCCTCTGCCCCAGGTGTGGCCATGTCTTCTCTTTGCTCTGCAATGTGAAATTCACCAGCAATGAAGGGATTTGTTGGTTCTTATTGACAGATTCTATCATTCCCAGCGTCCATTGGAGGTCTCTGGGAATCCCTGCAGCCCAAATCATCACCCCAGATGAGTTAAGGCAACCCGAGCCTGTGTTAACCTGCAATGTTCCCCTTGACCAGCAACCCAAGCCCCAAATCCCAGTGCAAGGAGTATTTTCCCTTCAGGTCCTGTGTCCCTGACAGGTGCTGGCCTGGCTGTGAGCACCAGCATGGTCAGAAGGGTGACAAAACAAATTCCATTTAATAAATCCGGTTTTTACAGTGCATTTCTCCAACTCAGAGCTGTCCTGCCCTGCTGCTCCTACCACAAAAGTCCCTCCCAGTTTGCAGGAAGCCTGTACTGAATAATTTTCCTTCCACTTTCCCCACTTCCTGCAATGGCTGGGCCAGACAAAGGTGCTGTAAGAATGACAAGGCACAGTTTGATCTCCCCGGGTGAAATGGGGCAGCTCTGGGCTCACGGTGGGAGCAGGGTTGTGACATTTGATTTCCTGCGGGCTCCCTATATGGCTTTTTATTTTAATCTTATTTTCGTTCCTCTGCTGTTCTTCCCTCCCTCCTCCCTGCCCTCACCAGTTAAAATAGAACACAAAACCACTCCTTGAAGCGGCTGGGAAGGCAAAATGGAGAAAATATTCCCTGGATTATCCCTTTGCAGGGGTCTGGGGGCTGCTGGTGCCCTGTGGGGAAGGGAAGGGGCTGCCCCAGTTGCTTACTGGGAGGCACTGGTCTGAGTTACAGCGAGTTTTGGGGAGGGCAGGGGTTTTATCCTGGGAGCAGAGGGGCAGCAAAACAAAGCCCTTGAGGGGATGCCCAGAGGAGCTGCTGGGCTGGGAGTGTCCAACGCTGCTTCAGCTCAGGGTGAAGGTGTTGAAAAGGTTCCCAGGAGCCCCAGAGGAGGCTGAGATGGGTTCAGAAGAGTCCAGGACAAAATCAGGAGGGCAGAGAGAGCAGACAGGGAGTTCCTGGGATGAGCTGGGTCTGCTGGTCAAGTTCATTTGCTTTAGAAACATTTTTATTCCCCAAAGTGGTGATTCCTGTCCTGAAGGTTCCGGGAGGTTTGCTCACAGAAAGGTGAGTTCCCAACCTGTTCCAAAATGTGGTCTGATTGGGGTGAAATTAAAATAAATCATTAAATAAACCCCAAACAACCCCCTCCCTCCCAAAAAAATAAACCAACCAAAAAACCCACAACAAAACAACAGCAAAAAAACCCCCACCAAAACCCCAACCCACTAAAAAGCCCAACTGAAAACCTTAAAATGCTCCATAAAACCTTTTCTTTTCATTCCTTTTCAAGCCTTTTACGTTTAAAGGCCACTCAGAAACTCCCCATTCACCCAGCTGATCTCATTAAAGAGACTGAAGAACTTAAGTGACTCCTCAGGGACTTGAACTTGTAGTTGAAGGAGCTGAAAAGTCCCAAATATGATGCTGAGGAAATCTTCAACTGTTCCCTTTCAGGTCCTTGTACTGATGTGTGCTGAGGTTTAAAGGCTCTGGTTGTTTTCCAGGTTGATTTTCTTAAATTTCAGGAACAGAAACAAAGTAGTAAGAAAATGACTCTGCCATGAGGGTACATTTAATTATGAAAGGTGCCACGGAGGGTAAATCATGTGCACTCTGCAGTCACTTGTGGTGCTCTCACCCCGTTCAATTCCTGCCTAAAAAATCTTGTCAGCTTCTTCATTTTTGTTGTTGATAACGGAAAGTTGAAAATTCAGAAATTCAGAGATCCAGAGAATTTGAAACTAAACTTTTAATTTATATTTTTGGGGTTTTTTTTTCTTTTCTTTCATTTTACTGCCTTTCGGGTGCAGTGGTTCTGTTCCTCTTGCTGCCATGTTTAGTGGTTGAGGGTGGACCCCAAATCAGGATCCTGACATTGCAATATCTGAATATAAAATCATCGAATATCCTGACTTGGAAGGGACCATTAGGGCTGACCTGGCAGAGTTACTGCAACAAACTCCCCTCAGAACAGTGAGACATCACTTTGAGGCTAAATCTGTGTTTCCACTCATCACCAAAAGTGCAGCATTGGTGCCCACAGTGTTTACTTTCAGGAAGAAGGACATAAACCACTTTTTTTGGTTGTTTTTTTGGCCACAAAGACTAATTTGTAGATGACAATAAAGGTAATGGTTGCCTTTCCCTAGGGGTGAGAAAATTTCTGCTGGTGAACTTCCTGATGATCTCAGAATCCTGGAATGGTTTGGGTTGGAAAAAACGCATCCCATTCCACCCCTGCCATGGCAGGGACACCTTTCCCTATCCCAGGGTGCTCCAAGCCCCATCCAGCCTGGCCTTGGGCACTGCCAGGGATCCAGGGGCAGCCACAGCTTCCCTGGGCACCCTGTGCCAGGGCCTGCCCACCCTCTCAGGGACGAATTGCATCATTTGAGATAGATTTCACACCTTGGGAAGAAATTCTTTTCCTCACTCAAGCAGAGCAGTCGATGCCCAGCGCTCTGTGCAGCGCAGCTGTGGCACTAAATGCCGTTCTGGGGGTGTTTTGGGGCACCTGCAGGTGTTTGTGCTGTGCCAGCTCTCACTGCCCTATGCCGTGGGACCTCAGCCACCCTCGCTGGGCAGGCACAGAACACCAGCTTTTCACCCCAAGCCGCGATTTCAGGCTTTGAGCTGCTTCGATTCTTTAATTTTCGTAAAAACTCCATTAAATTTAGGCAGCGCGTACCTAAGGACCGGCGGATTTGAGCGCGGCCAGGGCTGTTCTCAGTAACAACCACAACGAAATAACGGAGGAGCTTCTGGCGGCCGAAATAAGCGGGGAGTGCCGTGCCCAGCCGTCCGCCGGAGGTGACAATGCCACTGTCCCTGTGCCTTGTCACCCTGCCCTGCCCATGCAGATAGCGCTGGCACCCGCCCGCAGCCTCCCGGCATTTCTCCCAGATGAGTTCAACTTTTCTCCCCCTCCCCTTCCTTTCTCTTCTTCCCACCTCCCTCCCTCCCTCGCCGGGTCCTTGACAGAGGCGCAAACACCCTTAAATGAGAGATAGTGGCTTCCATCCAATGGAGCCCCGGTTAATCACCGAACATCGTGGGAAAAGCACAAGATGAGGGCCGAGAAACAGCCCATTGTCTGGGCAAGATTAAAGCCCCAAAAGCCGTATTGTCTACTGAGGGGATAAATCTTCCTGCTGTCACTCAAGCGCTGAATTAAATTCCCCTTCATTTCTAAAGGGGCTTATCTGTCCTGAATAGGCTGTTGCGCCACAAGCGTAAGGGAACGTATTAAGTGAGCTCCTGTCTTGGGCACCTTCACAAATAGACGAAAAACAGGAGCAAAGCTGGAAGGGGCGGGCGGCAGGGGGGACGAGCAGGAGAGCTGTGGGCCGGGGGAAGAGAGGAGGGATGTTAATTGTTGGCGCAGGTCGTTCCTGCTGCAGGAGGGGGCGGATGGAGCGGCTGCTCCCGGGGACCGCCCGGCTTCCTCCCGCCGGGATGTGAAAAGCGAGGAGCAGCGCCGGGCATCCCTCGGTGCCACGGTGGTGCTGAAAAAGGGATGTCCTTGGGCAGGCCAGGGAGTCTCAGGGTGACAGCGACACTCCCCAGGGCTGAAACAGCCTTTGGGTGATGCTCGGGGTGCTGGCGGCACCCGGCTGGTTTGGGGAGGGGGTTTTGTGCGGGCTTGGTGATATTTTGGCTTGGTTCTCCCGAGGGGCTGGGCTGCGGTGGGAGCTGGGAGAGCAGGGATGTTCTGAGCAGGTGGGAAATCTCCATTTCTGCCGCCCCAAACGCTTCCTCTGGCGCTGGGCAGGGTCCCAGCACTGCGGGGACAGGGGACACACGGTCACACCTGCGTCACTGGGATCCCCTCCTCCTCCTCCTCCTCCTCCTCCTCCCCCAGAGCTCACCCTCAGCATTCCCAGCTGGCTCTGCCAGCCCACCTGGAGGGAATGAATGTTGTCCCTCTCATTTTGGGGTTCCAAGCAGCGCTTTAGAGCTGCAGCAAAGGGGGACGAGCGTGGCAGGTCGGTGGCACCCACGGAGTGGGGATGTTGGATGCGCTGCTGTCCGTGGGGTCCCAAGGGCTGCAGGTTGGGTCCAGCTCCCTCTGCACTCCAGTGATGGTCTCGTTCTTCTCCAGCACGGTTTTAACCCAGGGAAAGGGCAAAAAAACTCGATTTTTTTCTGTTAGCTCCTATTCCTTAGCGCCAAATCAGAGCAATTGCACCAAACCAGTCTTTAATATCTGCAGACTGAGGGTGACACCATCACAACCATGGAGGTGAGACTGAATTCTGCCTCTTTGCTGATAGTATTTCTACTTTTTTCCCCCATCTCCGATTGAAATTTATTCTTTTTTATTAACCATTCCTGCGCCTGTGGTGCTGACTGGGCTGTGTGATGCTGTGTTTATTGGTTTCTATTTCTGCAAAATAAATGCACGTGGAGGAGGTTCCCAATTGCAATAAAAGGTTGGTCTTGAACTGGTCTTGAATCAAAGCTGAGGGTGCTGCTGGCTGGGCATTTCCAATGCAAATGCCAGGGGACAGCAGTATTTATGTTTCTATTTAGCACATAAAATATTAACCAGGTAAAACATGCCCAGCACAGCTTTGCAGCTTCACCAGAAGATGATTAAACCTCTCCTCGGTGCTGGGCTGGTGGATTAGAGGCGGCCTCGGTGCGATTTGGGAAGTGCTAAACAGGATTTTCTGCATCCTGAGTGGAGTTTCCTCTTGTTGATAGGGTTTAATGCTCCCCTGTACAAATCTCTCACTGTGCAAATACCTCCAATCTCTGCTTTTAGCCACCCAAACAAGTGGGTTTACACCTGCTTACCAGATTAATTTAATTAGCCAAAAATGGAGTGAAAGAACGGCCTGGAGAACAATAGTTCCCAAAGAACACTCTTTTTTTTTTTTTTTCCTATTTCTTGTTGGTTCTGGTAATCTGGGGAAGCTGGGTTGAGATATTATTCCTCTGAGTTTCCTGGCTTCTTGTTCCAGTACACAAACTTGAGAAAATAAATGGTCAGAATAAGGTTTGGAGGGTTTTCTTTTTATATTTGGAATAATACAAAGAAAACTTTTCCCAAGCTTCCTATGAAAGAACAGATCTAGCCCCTTGCTGTCTCTGGTAATGCAATTTATTTGCTGCCTAAAATTGTCTCAGTTTTCAAGTTTTTGCTTAAGGAAAACCCAGAACTGTTCTCCCACAAAACTTGTATTAATTCGTGAATGCAAAAAAGGTTTGGGATGACATTCCTAGAGCTGGAATCAGTGCCTTGGTGTGGTTTTTACCTGCTGGTCACTTGTGCAGGGCTGACCAATGTTGGCCAAGGGAATTGGGAGCTTTGGGGCAGAACTCAGAGCCCAACCCTGCACTGGCTCCCTCAAAATCCCACCATTCCAAACACTCTGGATTGGGTTTGAGCACCAATTAATTCATAATTTCAGTGACCTTAAATATTTATTTCAATTTCCCCCTTACTCTGAAGACTTCTATTTAAAAATCAAGGCGCTGCTTTGAGCAGACAGTATTTTGCAGCAAAAAAGGAGCTGTTCGGTCAATGCCAAACTGTCTTTTCACACTGATGCTCCTTTATCTTTTTAAATTTTAAAGACACCAGACAGATTCCTGGTTTAATCCATCCATATTTTCTATTAAATAGAGCTGTCTAGAGGTACAGTGGATTGGGCAATGTAAAACCACTGGATAATATTCATTAATTTGGTTAAAAATCAGCTGATTTTTCCCTGTTGAACTGAGGTCATGGGCTGCTCCATGCATTTCCCTCCATATCCCCCAAATCTTTTGGAAAACGGCACAAGCTTTCCTCAAAGCACCTTCCTAGCTCTCCACAATGCTACTTTCGAAGTAATTTGTATTTAAAAATAATAATAACAAGCAAACAAACTTGTCAGCCCATGGGATGCTTCTGCCCCGCGGGCTTAATGGCAGCGGTCTTTATACATCCAAATCCAGCAGCTTTCAATAACAAAGGATGAAATTCATGAAACAAATTGCTCCTCTCCTCATAAGTCACACTCTCGTGTGCCAGGGGAAAGATGTGTTGATAACATTCAAAGAGTTTGGTCGCCGATGAATTGTAAATTCCCGCCGAGCCCCGGGCCTCGGCAGCGAGCTGTGAACAGCGTGGGGCTGGCCACAGAATGCTCTCAGATTGGGGCATTCACCACTTCATTCTTGCAGCACTTTTAGGATAAGAGCTAAGGAACACCACGGG
>VZRO01002604.1:74018-85592 GCA_013397915.1 Daphoenositta chrysoptera
CTTCCCTTCCCTTCCCTTCCCTTCCCTTCCATTCCCTTCCCTTCCCTCCCAGGGACTGCACAGCCCCTTCCCTGGGCCTGATAAGGAGCCTGAGCTGCCCCAGGCTGTGGAGGGGTTTGGCTGGGGCTGCACTGCCTGGAGAGGGACACCAACCCTAAATGTGCCATTTTACTCATTGCCCCAGTGGTGCCTTAGGTTTTAACTCTTATATTTTCAAACCGTGTTTTGCCTAAGGTGTAACTCTGAAGTTTCTGTACCCTGCTGACTTCAGCTCTCTGCTCATCACAAACCTCTCTGGGGCTGCTCTCCAAGGACACCCCGGCTGTCCCGGCCTGAAAATGTGTAACCAACATCTTGGGAGGGGGGTGAGCTGAGGGGAAATTACATCATTAGCTAAAGTTTTAATTGGTGAATTTATGCTGATATGCAAATGGACCAAACCTATAAAGCTGTGGGGAACTCGTGACTCGTTGTGCATCTTGGGGTCCAACTTGGAGCCCTTGGATCCCAGGGTGCACCTTTGAAGGCCTTTCCAATAAATACCCACCTTTATTCCCTTATCCCTGTCCAGTCTCTGTTTCTAGGGAGCCTCTCAAGGCATCACCAGCAGCAGGGAGGTGTCATCAACGTCTCCTGATGGGCATTTGGGTGTTCAGACAGGAGAACGTGGTCAGGGATTGGGAATGGGGTGCCCAGGGAGGAGGTGGAGTCCCCATCCCTGGAGGAACCGGGTTCCAAGGTGGGGATGGGTCACATGTTGGGCTCAGAGATCTTGGAGGACTTTTCCAAGCGCCGTGATTTTGGGATTCTGTGAAATGCACGTCCTGCCACGTGCTCCGAAGGGTTAACTGCTTCCTGACAAATTGCACTCCCTCTAATAGCTGTTAGTTGTTTACCTGAGCTAATAAGATTAATGTTGGGCTGAATATGGAAAAAAAAAAATTCCCAACACATGCTTTTAGATTGATATGCTAATCACCAGGAGCAGGAAATGAATGCTGAGGAGGCATGGTGGGAATGCTTTCACCAGAAAACAGGAGAATTCACAAACTCCAGAGGGGCCTGGGAGATCCCATCCCCTACAGATCCTGGTGTGGGACCAGCGGGAAGGCTCCTGTGAGGGAGGGTTTGGAGGATCAGCCTGGAAAATGTGTATTTTTAACTTGGAGAGGTCAGGTTCAGAGCCCAGGAGATCCCTCTGCTGCTTGTGCTTTTCCAAGGTGTTTATTCAGCTTTAAAGTCTCCTCAGAAGGAGAAGGAAAGGAAGCCTCTGGTGTGCCTATCGCTTTCTCTGTTGATGTTTCTCTCTACCCATTTGATATCTTAGATAATTAGGCATTATCTAATCTGAAGGAACTTTTTGGAAGGCCCAGTGAGTATTTTTTATTAGCGTCTAACAAGCTGCTATTTTAGAAATTATATATATATATACATATATAACTATGTATGGAAAGGTGGGGTTTATGTGAGGGCCATATAATAAAAAAAGCAAATTAAATTCCAAGCAAAATATATAGAAATAAGTCATGGAGAAATTTAGCTATGAACAACATAAATATTTTTCATGGTGTAAGATTTAATTAAAATCAAGTACTCTCAGTTGGCACAGAGGTGCTAAAATGTCCATGAGTTGTAACAACCGATGTGGACGATTTGTAAAATAAAATAATTTGAAAATAAATTCAGTTTGGAAAGGCTGGCTCTCAGTGTGAGGGCAAATCCTGAGCTGCCCTGTGCAGGGCAGGAGGATTAAATGGGGAATTGGGAAGGCTGGGATTCCATTCCTACCCGTGCCATTCCATGAGGGAAGAGCCTGCCCAAAGCTCCCTATCCCTTGCTGGTGCCCCCATAATTTCCCACCAATAACACATTCCGAGGGCAATGAGGAAGCTGAAAGGGAATTGCTCAGGCATGGGAGGCACCACGGAGCTGGAATTTGCTGTTTAAATACTTTTTTGACTGAAATCCTCTCCCCTCTTTCCAAGAGTGCTGGAGAAGAGGGAATGCTCATCTACCTTGCCTTTATTCCTGGATGCAGGAAGGTTGGAGGGGAGAGTTGCCAGTTGAGGATCTCTGCTCTGAAGGGGCTAATCTGGCTTAAAATCAGGTTTTGGGGGTGAATTGTGGGAGGGGGAGCGGGCAGAGAGAAGTTTAGTCTCGGTATTGTCTGGCTGGCTTGGTTACTGCCATGATCTCACTGCTTCTGGTTGTCAGACTGGACTAAAATCATGGAGATGATTTGCTGGGAATTGAAAAAGCGAAGCCATTTCACAAATATTTCAGATGTTGCCTCTGTTCTCCTGAATTTTCTTGAACACAGCAATTTAACCCAAACAACAAACAGAAACCTCTCTCTTACTCGCTTTTCTCTTTCCCCCCCCGCTCTGTAATTTATGCATAATGTGTGCTGGAGGAAACTGGAGGAAAAGGAGAGTTTCACATTTATTTTGGCTTCTCTTCCCTTGTAACAGGGTTGCTCGGGCCAGAGAAATTGCTCCTCGTATGGGTGGGGGAGTGAGGGCGAGCTCGGAGGATCCCAAGAAATGCTCACATCCCTTTCCCCCTTCCCCTCAGTAACAAATGGATTGCATTAATCGGAACTGGTTGATGTATAAAATAAATTCAAGCTAACTCCCCCTCGGGTATCTCAGAGGAATCTGCTAATTTAGCTTTCTTTAGGAAAATGAGAAAGCTTGGACTTGGCTGTGACCAAAGGATTCCTCACCTGCGCAGCACCGGGGATCTGCACGGCCGTGTGTGTGTGGCAGGAAATTTGGCGTTTTCAGGAGGATTTTGGAGCTCTGGAAAGAGGCAGGATGCACATTTCGAGCTCTCGCTGGCCTCAGGCAGCGGCAGCGATTTCTCGCAGCGAGGGAAGTTCGTGCGTGGCGCTTGACAGGGAAAAACACCTCGATCGCCCCGCGCTCATTTGTCTTTCTCGTGGCCCTAATTTGAATGAAAACATTTGAGTGAAACACGCTGAATAATTTGAATGAAAACACGCGCTAGTGGAGGACACGGGGTGGGAAAACTCGTTTTTTTTTGGCAGGCACAGCTGGCGGAGGGAGCAGCGCGCAGGATGCGGCATCCTGCGCATCCCCGATCCCCTCCCGCCGGGATCCCTGTGTGGATCCCTGTAGGGGATCCTGGATGGATCCCATGCTGTGCCAGCGGGACGAGCCCAGCTCTGCCCGCTGCCTCTTCCGAGCAGCCCCAGCCGGGCTCTGTCAGCGGCCCTTGTCCCTTCCCCGGGCCTGGGGACAGACGCTGGCGGTGAATGAATGAATGAAGTGCCACCGGGCCAGCTCCCACAGTGGTGGCCCATTGTGCTGCCAGACGGGAGAGCCGGGCATGGGCTTGTCCCTTTGCAACCCTCCTTAATTATCTTTCACATTTTCCAGCTTGGAATGATATTTCAATCAAATTTCTTTGTAAATATTCATGTGCCGGTTTGTTCGGATGCTGAGGCGGGGATGGGGAGAAGTGGGAAGAATCTGAGAATTTTAAGTGGAAATATTAAGAGCTTGGACGGGGTAGAAAGAGAACTGAAAGCCACCTCTTCTCAAAGACGTGTTTTATGGTCAGTTTTTTCCTTCCTTCCTTTAACTATTTTTAATGCAGCATAAAGTGAAGTGCAGCTATTTGACCAGATTCAACAAGTGAAGGGCTGTGAAGATCTGTTGGGGAAAGCTGTCAGACGACAAAAACACTCTTATAATCCAAAAATCAATTTCCATTTCCCCATTTTCCATTTCCCCCTTTTTGCCCCTGCCCCCTTCCCTTTTGTCCGTGTTTTCCAATACAGATCCGGATATTTTATACTGTATTAAGGAATCTGATACGTGACTCCTAGAGGCCTTGGATGATGTTTTGTGAAATCTCCCATTTTTTGGTGACCAAGTGGAGTTACCTGAGCGAGGCTGCAGCTTTTTCCTCTCAAATTCTGTTCAACCCTTTCCCTTCTCTCCCAGTTTACCCATGAACCCGGGTGGTCCCTTCCCAGTACTGACCCATGGTAGCCCTGTGGTCTCCTCTCCAACAGATGCTAAATCCCCCTGGGATGGAGACTTGGCAGGTTTGTGGAGGTGGTGTCTGAAGACCAAGGCATTAATTCATCTCTCTAAAGGTGCTTTGTGCAACCAAACCCCTCCCGGGCCTCTAAGAGCAATGTTCAGGCTTTTAATATCAGGCTTCTGTGTCCCAGAGGAGCCTGGGGAAAATAGAAATACTTTTAAGAGTCAGGTTCTAGTTAAAAAAAAGCCAGCACACCAAACCCAAAATAATTAAAAAGATGGATGCAGTCTGGTTTGAACCTTTTGTTTATTCAGCATTATTTAATTTCACAAATATTAAGTTTCCCTTTTCCATCATCAACACCCCTCCCACGGGATGTGAGTTGCCACCAATTTCATTCTTCTGAAGCCTCATTACTCTCACCAGTTGCTCACTTTGACTTATGGGCTTCAATTCCCAGAGCCTGAACAAGTGTAAATATCGGGAAGCCCATCCACACTTCAAACTTTGGCGGTAAACAAGAGCTGAGACAGTCAGGAAAACAGGATTGGATATGAGATAACTCCCAAAAAAACCCCTTATCAGGTAGACAGAGCCAAGAGGGACTGGTGTGACCATTCCAGCTGCAGCAACATGGAGCAGGAATAGGAGAAATCCAGAAATCCAGCCCAATTCCTAAGGGAAGCAGGGCAGGTGGGAGCAGGGCTCACTCCTCACTCGTGTTCGCAGCACTGGGACTGGGGCTGCTGATGAGGAACACGGTGCCTGCTCCTAAATACCCAAAGCTCTCCTGGAACAGGGAGTGGGGCAGGAGGTGATGGGGAATGCCACGGATTCAATGGGAATGGGGAAGGATGTGGGACGCCCTTCACCCCGTGTTCCTGAGGGTGTTTCACCATCAGAGCCCGCCCCAGGCCCAGACAGCAGCACTGCTGCTTTCACACAAGATTCTTTTAATTAGCCCAAAGAATATTTAGGTGAAAGCTGGGGAGAGGTGCTGAACCAACAAACACGGACAACTTGGTGTAATTTGTTGTTTTCTCCTTAGATATCGTAGTTGTAAAAATCCCTTTGTTGTTGATTTTCATGTTCTGTCCATTCTAGAGCCTCGAGCTGTAAAACAGGATGGGATTTCTGAGACAAATGCTGGTAACTCTGGTTGTAACATCAAATGAGTCAGGTGGAGGCTGAGTTCTTTTAAATAAATACAGCAAGGGGGAAAACGGGACTGTCAGGAAACTGAGGCTGAGGAACACACACTTGGAAATACTTCCTGAACCTCATAGTTTTACAAGAGGCTTTATAACCCTGGCACCGTAGTGGGAGGGTGATTTGGTATGAAAAACTCTCGTTTGACTCATGGGCTTGTGGCAAAATGAGCTCAGCCACAAGAGTTTGATCATTTCATGTGTGGACATTAAGCTGTGAGTGTTGGAAGTGTCATCCTTGCTGTTCCCTCTCCACAGAGCAGCTCTTTGCTATTTAGATCAGAAACAGGAAACAATAAACTTGTTAACATGTCAAAAATCTCGTGTTGGGAAAGAGCTACGTGGTCTCTTCCTTTTAGTTTGGTGTGTGGCAAAGCACAGCCATCAGTGCTGAGAGGGTGGGGTGGGCTGGAGGGAACAACCAGGAGCATCCTGGGGTGGCCTGGCAGTTGGGAATTCTCTCCTGGTTCCCAATATAAAGTGTAAAAAGCCAGCAAAACATCACAACGTGTGTTTGCAGCTCACACACGTGTGGGCCCAGAAAGAAACCAGGCCCTCAGCAGTCCTTGCAGTGGGGTTTGTGGATATTCCCAGCCACAGCCCGCGGAGGAAAAAGGGACAAATGGGATTTCCGACTACAAAGTATTCCTGCTAATAGATAACACAGATTTTTGTTGCACTGGTTTTTTAATTTGTCCTAAAGCTGTGAAACCCTGCACCGCTCAGGCCATGGCAGGCCGCAAACGCTCCTGAAAAACAAAACAAGCCAACGACAAGCAATGGGGAAAAAGCGCCTTGATAGGGAACAAAAACATTTTTGTTGAGGCCTAATAGAAGTTTGAGCTTTGTCCTAAAGCTCTCCCCAGCCTGCAGTGCCTCTCGCTTATTGAATAAGTGAAATGAAGCCCTTGGCGGGAGCGAGTGAGTGTGGGACAAAGGGCAGCAGTGAAAAATGAACACAGTTTCAAACTGCAGAGAAACAGATGTGAATCTGCAGCGGGGAGAAGGAGGCAGGGGAGCCCAGCACAGCCACCACAGCACGGGCAGCGTTTAAAGCTGCAAAGCTTTTTGCTCACGGCGCTTCTGCCACCACACGGGACGTGGCGGGCTCGTCCTCCTCATCCTCTCCCCGGCGAGGGTACGGAGAGGCCACGTCCCAAAGTGTGGGGAACAGCTGAGGGGTCTTGGGGAATGGGCACCGAAAGGGCCAGGCCAGGGCGGGGGGAAGGAGAAGGAGAAGGTGGGTGCTTATTAAGCCCTGCTAATGTTGGTGATGTATTGAGTGAAACATCATGAAAAATGAAAGCAAATCCTCCCATAATCTTGACAGAACAAAAGGCTTTCAGTTAAAATAGAAAAATGCTCCGGCGGCATATATCAAACATAACTTTTATATTAAATGTGCATGTGGTAGAATATGGATCACATTAGAAGAAATGTTGTTTGGCTTTTTTTTTTTTTNTTTTTGCCTTCAACAAGCACCTAAAGCTCTTGCTTGGGAAACGTTTGGACAGTGCGCTGCTTTTTCCTGGTAAAATTAGATTTTCTTGTGTTTTGTAATTGCGAGGGATTTGCCCATCTGCACTTGGAAGAGAAAAAATTTTGCTCATCAGTCATTAAGTACAAGGTTTACATGTCTGGCCTGAGTGAAAGTAGCTGGACTTCTCATCCATCTTCTCCTGACAGGATAAACCCAATATATTGAAGCAGTTCTTCTTGCTTTTAAAAATCCCGCCTTTTATAACCACTCCATGGTATCAAATTTATCTGATGGCTTCGTCTCTCTGAGCACAACTTCCCCAATTCTAATTACTGCAACCTTTTGTTCTAAGAATAATAAAATATAAGCCAGAGTTGGCACAGGAGCAAAGTGCCCCCTCACAAAAGTCAAGTGCTTGCAAAGAAAATAGAGTTCCTCCTCGGAGCCCGGTAGCAGCAGCAGTTGTTTCCTTTAACGCATTTAATTTGTCACAACCGGAGAAAAAGTCTTTTAAAATACTTTCTCTCCTTAAAAACGAGTGTATTCCTCTGGCTCATCCCGCCCGGTGCCGCTGCCGTCATCTTGGCAGGGAGGAGAATTCATGTATTAGTTTAGGGCTCAAGCAACATAAACAAAACTCAAGTGGCTGGAGGGAAAAAAGGATCATTATGTGAGGGGAAAAAAAAATTAAACATCTTGACTCAACAAATGCTCCAGCCCTGTCTTATACCAGACTGTCTGTGTGCCAAGTTACAAAAAAGTCATCTGACTTGGGAGGGAGAAAGGGAAATGGGGTTGTGTTTCCATGTGCAGAAACGTAAGACAGGGGAAAGTGGAAAGGGTTTTTCTAAATATAATTTTTTTTCAGCTCTTTTTTTTTTTCTCCTTTTGTGTCTTTAAAATGGTTTCGCTTTAAATACAGTTGTGCCAAATGCAAATGAGTGTTGGAAAGGAAGCTTGAGTTCTTTAGGATGGTGGGGGGAATTAAACCTGAACTCAGGATTTCTGTGACTGCCCAAGGAGAGCCCATCACGTGCTGGGCCGTCTTCTAGAAATAAACCATGACAGATTGGAGGGAAAAGATTTCTCTATCCATCTTGTTATGTCACCTCTTATAAATCAACATATCTTAATTAATTACATTCTTTTCATACCGAGACTTTAAAATTGATGAGGGTGTGCCAGTGTGTATTTATTGCTCATTAGCTGCATGACTCTACTGAGTTTCTGTACTCTATTCCCACATGTTTCAGAACTCTGCAGCTCACTGTGGACATCTCATTTTACTGGCTCTGGGGATAATTGTCTCCGTCACGGCGACTTAATTGTGCTGCCATCCTGCAGCAGACATGGGAGATGCAGAAAATTATTCTCTCTGTATGTGTGTGTGTGCATTTTTACCTGTCACATAAATATCTGTGCATTAAGGGCCATTCTCAGGCACCTCAGATTAATTCCACTTAGGGACAGCAGGGTATTTGAGATGGCAGATGTGTGGGTTTTTTTGGCTG
Organism: Daphoenositta chrysoptera; assembly: GCA_013397915.1. Taxonomy (NCBI): domain Eukaryota; kingdom Metazoa; phylum Chordata; class Aves; order Passeriformes; genus Daphoenositta; species Daphoenositta chrysoptera. The sequence goes on from VZRO01002604.1 coordinate 82,232, forward strand.
ATTTGTCTCATTTTTAAATTAGATATGAAGTCAGCAGCAAAGGGTTAATTCTGGGTGATAGCAGGAGTTGCTGTTCCTTAGACAACCCTGTGGTGCAGAAGGTCACACATTAAATATTTCTGTGTCTTTCTGACGCACCAAAATTCCCTCAAGAAAATGAATAGAAATGAAACTGAAATGAGTCTTCAATTTCTAACTAAAAATTAGAAACATTTCTTGTATGTTTGATACGAGCTGCAGAGGTTGATTTGAGCAATAAAACAAGGCAGAGGGTGAAGGGAAACAACCTGGAATTGTGCTGGTGGCAGCGGGACAGAACCAGGCTGTGGGTGCAGAGCTCATCCTGGATTTTGGAGGAGCACGAGGCATCCCAGAATTCGGAGGAAATGCTGAGGGGAAGGGGACAGAGCCCAGGGAGAGAGCAGCCAGATGGAAATTGTCAGTGCGAGTGAGGGCACGGCTGCTGCTGCCGCTGGAAAAGGGGCAGGGGAAGGATGGGGGAAAGAGAGGGGGAAGAGGCGAGTGAAAGATGGATTGCAGTAAAAAAGGAGTGGGGAAGGGGAGTGTGAGTGCAGCTGAGCTGGCTGCACAGTGGGGAACAAACAAAAAAGAGCAGAATTTGGTTTAAATTTGCCCGTGGACAAAAAACTCTCAGCATTTACACCAAAATCCAGACAGATTTGGTCTCCAAAACGCTTAATAAACAGAGAAAATACCTCATTGAAACCTGGGTCTCCCTCAGCCTGAGTGACCCACCTGAAAAAACCCCAAAGGCAGGAGCAGTGGCCCCGGGGCAACAAACCCCAGTTCCCTGCTGGAGGGAGAGCACTGGGGAGGCTGTTTCCCATCCTGACAGGATTTACCTGCAGTGAGAGGGACCTTGGTTAAAATCCCCTTTCTCATCAGCCCAGGTTCCCTTGCCACCACAATTTTAGCTGCTTTGAGGTGAAGTTTTTTTGGATAACAACTGAGAAAACTTGGCCAAAAGTTCCTGCCGGGTGTACTTGAGACTTTCTCTGCTTGGAGCTTAAAAATGATGAGTGGCCACAGGCAGCACCCACTGGGTCACCTCAGTTTGTGTCTGTTATGGATCCTGGCTGGGGAGGAGGAGGAGGAGGAGGAGGAAGAAGATCAGGAGGAGGAGAGGGGCAGCGTTGAGGGGACTGGGGTCACTCCCTCAGCAATCCCAGACTCAGATCCCCAAGCCCGAGTCACTCACCCTCTCATCACCTGTGAGAGCTCCCCAAGTGCTGCTTTCTGTGTGCTGAAAGATCCTTTCTGTCACAGCCCTGGGCCCTGAGACCCCAAAAGCAGCCTTGTCAGCTCCCAGATAGAATTTGTTTTGCCCAAACACCAAATTTCTGCACCGAGGGCCAGTAACAACCTGCTAGTGGAAAGCAAACATCTGGTCCTCAAGAGAAAAGAGGAGTTATCCTTAAATTAGCTTCTAAGAATAATTATTTCTTGTTCTATTAATTGATCCTCAACATTTTATAAAACCTGCTACCTGCAAATGAATATTTTGCCAAGTGCTGAAGCATTTTTGGTTTTTTGCTGCAAAATACAAAAAGTATGCTGTAATAATTTGTTTAGGAGAGTTTTTATTTCTTAATCTTTTTACATTGAGTTGCTGTACCTGTGGTTTAAGACTGTGCTTAGCTTTGTCCATATGAGGCCATTAAATTCCCTTAAATCACATGAAAATGTTTTGGGCTAAACACTGATGAAAAATGAGGAATATGAATAAGCATTTTCAAGACCGTGACCTCAGTTTTCTTAGGAAACAAATGTTGCTAAGAGATGGTTTGTACCTACACTCATTTTATTTCTAGGATATGACTTCTTTTGTTTATGCTCCTGGATTTTTTGGATCCATCTTTATGTGCAGGGTTCTTCCCTCAGCTCACTGGCAACTTCTTGAAATGATGTAAAAACCAAGGCTGAAATAACAGCTCAGTTTGGGCAGATCCACTACGACTCACACTTGGTTTGGTTACTTTCCTCTGACTCCTCCAGTGCAGATCTGTCTGCTCTAGCAACTTGTTCATGGTTTTATATTTTACCCAGGCTTGCCCTGCTTTGCAACATAAGACAATTTATGCATTCTGAGTAGAACTGAAAATATTTTCCGTGCCTTATAACAGCGACTCCTCAGCTGCAGCGTGGGTCATGCAGAGCCTGGCATGTTAAGGATGCCAAAATCTCTGTAACATTATTGCTGAGAGGCAGGGAAATCAAGGCTGCTTTCTCGCTTTCCTTCCTTTCTTGTTTGTGACACGAACGACGGCTGCTCACTCCCAGGGAAGATCTCTGTGGTTTTGGGTGATCTCACATCAATCTGAGAGTCCTGAGGGCAGTTCTCAGGCTCTGGGAGTGCTCGCAGGGCAGAGTTTTAACTTGACCTCTCGTAACTAAAGATCATGTTTTGCTCTCGGGGCTGAACGGAGTGATCCTGCTGCCTGGAACCTGCCCTGAGCAGGGCAGCCCTGGCTTTTTACTGCAGGATAACGTGGGGACACTAAAAAAGGATGATTTCAGTTCATCCACATCAAAACCAGGGATAAAAGCAGCCATGAGAAGATGAGCTGAGGTGGAGATGTGAGGTTGAAACCCCAGGGTTTTGCAGTGCCTGAGGGCTGAGGCTGCGGTCAGATGTCCCCAGTGCCAGGAGTGGGAGTGCAGGTTTTGTTTTGTCCCAGCCCCTCCGATGGTGCTGGATCCACGAGTGGCCCTTCCTCACTCCAGGCCTCCCTCTGCCTTCATCCCGAGGGGACAGGAGCCACCCTTGTGCCCAAGCCACCAGCCTGGGACCCCCGGTTCTGCAGCCCCCAGCTTGGCATGGGCAGGTGGGGAGGCTGGGGGGCACCCCAAGAGCAATTCATGGAATCATGGAATGATTTGGGATCCAGTTCCATGGGCAGGGACACCTCCCACCATCCCAGGGTGCTCCAAGCTCCATCCAGCCTGGCCTTGGACACTTCCAGGGCTGGGACAGCTTCTCTGGGCACAGAAATTCCTCACACGCCTCTTCCTCCAGCTGGGAGGGAAGGGCCCTGTGCCTTTCACGCTGCTGGATGCAGCTTTCCCATCCGGGGAGCGGGATTGAAAAATCCTGTGGAATCGCGTCTTTGTGTGCGTGTCCCTGTGGAATAAATGTCACCCTGTGGGGTGCGGGCACCCCTCGGGCCCATCCCGGCCCCTGCTCCGTGCGGGGCAGCCACGGCCCCTCACTCGGCGGCTGGCGGGGGAATTCCTCCGGGATAATGCACTGCGGAAAGCGGAGTCGCTCAGCTGGAGCCACGTGTTGGGCGGAGAGAATCCCGGGGCCGGGGTGGGGCCGGGGATGGGATGGGATGGGATG